>JAZHYW010031292.1:0-50324 GCA_037355805.1 Ixodes ricinus | reverse complement strand
CTGTCCTAAGCCACGGGGATACGCATGCGAGACTTGCGGGAAGGCAGGAGCACAAGAAGGACATGAATGTGTACCATTCTGCGCACTATGCGGGGGCCCCCATCGTACCTACGCCAAAGAATGCAAGCAGAAGTTCTACCGACCCGATTTGCCCAAGATGGCGGCAAAAAGCAGGAAAAGCAGGAGCTGGAGCCGGAGAAGACGACAACGACAGGTGGCGTGGAGCTCTACATTATCGGATGTGTCGATGGAGAGCAGATCAAAGTCACGGAGTCAGACGCGTAAACAAGTGACGCCAAACAGAAGGAGAAGCAGATCGAGGAACTACCTCCAGGAAAGAGGCGCGGCAAATTCGAAGAATGGAAGGACGCAAGCGTCAACAGGGGATAGGGATCTGGCCAACACAATCAAATGGCCTTCCCTACCGAAGTCGCAAGCGGAGCAGAAGCTAGAAAAAGAAGTTCAAGCGCTGATGGAGGAGAACACTCGACTTCGCAAGGAAGCGGGGAAGGCGGATACTCCTAAACAGCAGGCGATCCCATCGCCGCAAACCACACTGGGAGACGTATACTTCAAACTAATCCGGGAGGTGCGCACGGAAGTCGCGCAGCTGAAGGAGAAAATTCAGCAGATGCAACAGCAGATGCAGATGTTCCTGACGGGAATGCAGACTCTGGAGAGCAAGTCTAACAAGAGGCTTGAGAGACTAGAAATGCGAAACAGCCAGGAACTTAAGCGAAGACGGCCAAGAGGGAGTACACCAACCCCATCTGAAACGGGCTTCTCGGACACGGACTCAACATGCGGATTCAACCGAAACTGAGCGTGTGGCAGTGGAACTGCAGGGGAATCGGCCGGAAAAGAGCTGGTCTCAGCCTGTTGGCGGCGCAAGCGGCTGAACCCCTGCGGTTATCACTCTTCAAGAACTTGGAAAGTGTACGAATGTCAGAATTAAGGGCTACGATACTCACTACGCGGACCAGTATGTGGCAGTGTTAGTGCATAAAAAATATCCGGTGGAGGTACAAGAACCGTTGATGACGGACATTCCGCATGTGTATGTGACCCTAATCCCCTCGGGGAGAACGAACGACAGACTCCATGTGCTGTGTGTGTATAGTAACCCTAGAGACACTCGATCGGACCTCAAGCAACTGCTCACGAGTTTCATTTGCAAAGCAGGAAGGGAGCCGCTCGTCATAACAGGGGATTTCAACGCAGCGCATCCGGCGTGGGGGTACCGCCACCTTACCGCCAAAGGCAGAAGAATTGCGGAGGTGCTTGACCAGCAGCGACTTTCCCTGCTTACGGACCCGGAGACGCCAACACGGATCGGGACGAGCAGGTGCCGGGACACGTGCCCCGACCTGACGATGGTGAGAGGCATCCGGAATCCAAGATGGGTGAACACCGGGGAAAATCTCGGAAGTGACCATTACATTCTGTGTACAAGCTGGGAGACCGGGGACTTTGGCAGAAGGAAGATCGGTAAAGCAAGGATTGTACAGTGGGACAAGTGGCGCGAGCAAAGAGGGCGAAGCGTTGCGACCATTGACAATATCGAGGAATGGACAGGGGAATTAGTCCAAAGCCTCGAGCGGTATACAACGGTGGTGGACACAACTGAGAAAAACCCGGAAGTGGACTCACATCTGCTGCACCTGTGGGAGGCGCGAAGGTCATTAACGAAGAGGTGGAAAAGACAGAGAGCGCAACAGAAAGCTGCAAAAGAAGATTGCGGAACTGAATGAGGAGGCGGAGGATTATGCATTGCGACTTTCAAGGCAAAACTGGTACTCTCTGTGTGACGGGATGCAAGGCAGCTTAGGTCTCGCACAAACCTGGAAACTTCTTCGGGCCCTGGTGGATCCGGAGGGGACAAGAACGGTGGCACAGAACAAGATCACTTCCCTCATGCATAAGGAGGGGGTTGAAGGCGACGAAATTACGGAGCGCCTGGCTAGGAAATACCTGTGCCGGGACCCCCGGTTGACCAACCAGACTATAAGGGAAAACCGAACAAGGTGCTCGATAGGCCAATAACGCTGGGGGAACTAGAGGCTGCACTGGCGGCGATGAAGAAGAATTCGGCACCTGGGCCGGACATGATCACAGCGAGGCAGTTATATAATCTGGACGAAGGATCGTTGCGAGAGCTTCTGCGCCACTTCAATGAGGAATATTGGAGGACGGGTACCACCCCGGAGAGCTGGAAGAAAGCTGAGGTACGATTTATTCCAAAACCCCGAAAAGACTTAAGTCTGGGGAACCTCAGACCAATTTCTTTAACATCATCCCTGGGAAAGGCGTTTGAACGGATAATCAATGCTAGACTAACCAAGCATATTGAGGACAATTCGTTACTGGCTCATACACAGTTTGGATTCCGCCCGCACAGGTCGACGCAAGATGTGTTGTTGTGGCTGTATAAGGACTTGCTCGAGAGCCCGGCGCGAGCGCAAACAAGGTGCATTTTAGCGCTTGATCTCAAAGGGGCATTCGATAATGTTACGCATGGAAGTATACTAGAAGGACTTAGTCAAATTAACTGCGGGGAAAGAACGTATAACTACATACGAAGTTTTCTTTCGAAACGTCAAGTGGTTCTCTCACTGGGGGACTATAGATCGGACCCTTTAACGCTGGGCCCACGAGGCACGCCGCAAGGGGCGGTGCTCTCACCCCTACTTTTCAACTTGGCAATGATAAATCTCCCGCGAGAAGCTGAACAATATCCCAGAGGTGGAGCACGCGATATATGCCGATGATATTACGATCTGGTGCAAGTCCGGGAGCGACGGTCAAGTGGAGGAGAGGCTGCAGGCAGCGGCCGATATTACGGCAGAGTACGCGCGGAGCCGAGGGCTTCAGTGCTCGCCGGAGAAGTCGGAGTTGCTGGTCATGAAGAACCCACGGGAAGGACTCATAACTCACATCAATGTCAAACTGGACGGACAAGAGGTGACCAAGCCGCAGGAGGTGCGAATCCTGGGACAGCTTATCCCACAGGGAAGGAACAACAAGAGCACACTTGACAAGCTCACAAAGGCGACGGTACAGGTCAACGGCATGTTGCGAAGAATTCGCAACAAGCAACACGGACTTAAAGAAAGGGAGGCCATGCAGCTCGTGCACGCGTTTGTAGTGTCGAGGGTGATGTATGGACCCCCACATTTAAACCTCACCAAGAAGGAGGTAGAGAAGCTCGACATACTGCTTCGCAAGGCATACAAGAATGCCCTGGGACTGCCGGAATATGCCGCCACTAAAAGGCTACTTGAGTTGGGAGTGCACAACACCTTTGAGGAGCTGGCCAACGCCCAGATTGGAGCGCAAATCAGAAGACTCGGAGAAACGGACAGCGGTCGCTGGCTGCTCGACAAGCTGGGGTTGGCGAACCCGAACGCCGCCTCCTTACGACAACAGATCGAGCTAGATGACCATATTCGAGCCGGTGTTCGAACAAGCAGAATTCCGAGGAACATGAACCCGTCACGGGACGCGGAAAGGCGTGTGGCAAGGTCCGAGGCCCTCGCTCGGACCTGGGATAGCCGACCAGGCACCCTCTACGTTGACGCCGCGGGGCCTGTTAGTGGGGTGGCCACGGCAGCCGTGGCTACCTCGGACGGGAGCAAGATCGTCACGAAAGCTTCCTTCAGAGTGTCTTGTGCTACGGAAGCCGAAGAGGTGGCCATCGCACTGGCTATCACTTGCAATCCAAAAGCAACTATAATATCGGACTCTCAAGGCGCCGTTCGCAACTTCGCCGCGGGTTCCGTGGGGGAGGTGGCGGCCGGGCTACTGAGAAGGCACCCCCGCAGGCGGCTCAGATCATCTGGTCTCCAGGCCATATGGGGCATCCAGGAAATGAGGTGGCTCACGCCACAGCCCGAGATTCTCTTCCGAGCCGGGACTCTATTCCTGCCTCAGGTGTGGAGGACCGGTGGTCGTTCTCCAAATGTCTACTGGACATCCGACTTGCACGAAAGAGATTTCCAGCACCGCATAAGTCCCTGAGCAAGGAAGGTGAACACATCCTTCGACGGCTACAGACGGATACATTTCTCACCCCAGACAAGCTACACACCTGGTACCCGGACAGATACGCGTCGGCAGCCTGCCCGCGGTGCGGGTGGCAAAAGGCAGACACATACCACATGGTGTGGGCCTGCGAGAAGAATGAAGAAACTTCACAATGTGAAGCAAGCGAAGAGGAGTGGTATGCGGCGCTCGCAAGCGAGGACCCGGTTAAGCAACAGCTGCTAATCCGGCGGGCCAAGGCGGCGCAAGCAAGTGGAGTCCTGGAATAGGGTCATACAGCTAACTCCTACTTCTTCTATATCTCTTTTTACCCCTAACCCCCTCCCCTCTCTCCTGCCTTTGTGCAATAAAGATGTTTTCAACAACAACAACAACAACAACAACAACGGCGACTGGCGCCGCAGTGTCGCGCTCGTCGCTGCTTCGCCTTTTGGCACCTACAGATTTTGCTACCGCGGAAAAAATGCGCAGATGGACGTCAACTTTTTTGTTTTTATTATCACGTTTATGTTTTGCTTTATTAATTTTAAGGAATAGTGCTTAGCAGCACAAACACACACACTCACAAACACGCGTGCGCGCTCGCGCAATTTCAAAAATAGTTTTTAAAAGATTCGGCATAGTCAGATATACTCCGATTCGCCGTATGATGTGCCGCGATCGGCGCTACGAGCTACACGAGCCAATCTGTAGCTCGGAACTTGTCTCGTGGCTTCGCATCAGCCGCGTTTCTCCGCCCAGCCGACAGGACAGGTGGCGCCCTCCGAGCTATAAATTGTCTCTGGTGGCTCGTAGCATCCTATTTGGTTTACCGAAAGGTGAAACCACAAGTGTGCGCCTCCACGCCAGCTTGCCAACGCCAATTCATGTTGTACATAGACGTGAAATACACATATATGTTTCATTATTCTTGAGCTGCTTTCATATCGTCACTGCCGTTTTTTATCCAAATCTGAGCCGCCGAAGCCACCGTCGTGAACATTTAATTGATTTTGCGGCGCCACTAGCAAGAATGAGCATCTCTTATTTAACTGTGCCAAACCGTTCCCATTGAATCGGTCACCGTCCCATGAGATTACGGTTGTGTTCCTGTTGGGGTTCAATATCAAATGTTTCCTTTCGGGTACCTAGTATTGTTCCGGTTTAGTTAAAATATCGCCTTTGCTCCGGTTTTCGTTTCGGTTCGACACCCTCGAAGGAGCATTAGAAAGGGTGACAATCAAACTGTGAGTCACCTCCAATGCAATAATGCTGTTCTGAGAGCCACTTACCATGCCTTACCGAATCGCGCTATGATCCCGTAAGCCTTAGACGAAAATCGAAACAACTCGCATATGAACAGAGCTCAGTCCCTTCTCACCCCATGCCGGCGTCGCAAAAGTGGGGAATGGTTCCGGAATCATTCCAATTCCAGGGCGGTAACTCCGCAATACTGATTAGTAGAACAAAATATTCATGCGCTATTAATTCGTAGAGTAAAAGAGTGTTTCACTTCTGGCTCAGAAACGTCGCCTGCTATTGCCGAGGTGGAGGGAAGCGTCTTGTCGTGGCCGCCTTTAAGCTCTGTAGCCACCTGCAGAGAGCCTAGATTGAAGGAGAGTCTATCTGAAACCACGGGAAGTGTTTGCGAGAAAATGGCAAACGCCTCATGCGAACATTGGTCCAGTGCGCATGCGCTGCGCTTTTGCGTGAAGAGGAGGAAAGCAGGCGGGAAGGCGTCACGTGACATGAGTCGCAGTGACAGGCTTACCTGCGGTGACATTCTCAGCCACAGCGATGCTTAATAAGCTCAACATCCTATTATTAGCAAAACGTATGAAAACTGCCAGACTAAAGTTGCTTTGGATGCTACGCACAAATCAGCTAAACATACACATAGAGCGCTGTATAAACCATGCTCGACTCGCCATCTTCGAGGCACCCAGGCTAAAATGATCACGCCGCTGAAAGCTCGCGTCCATATTTTCAAATATCAGGTTGTCTCGCAACCCGAATCCCAATGGCACATCCTTCCGCAAGATGTTCTTGAATCTTCTTGACGGTTTAGAGTATAAACCTAAACGTTCTGGCTGATAAAAAAAAGATATATATATATATATATATATATATATATATATATATATATATATATATATATATATATATATATATATATTAAATTATTTCATAGTGTTTGTTACTTGTTGCTTTATTCAAGCTTATCCGATTTGGTATGCTGATTTTATAAAAAAAACACTTCGGAGCTTGTTGGTTTTTGGATAAAGACGACAAAAAGAATGATCTACGTAAGACAAACAGCACCACTTCGAAGTTTCAAAAGCTTCGGCAGATTCTTTTGACCCCACTGTCATTCACTCCTGCATGTGCAGTGGCTGTGTTACGAAATCGAGCAAACGATGATTTTGGAAGGACACATAACAGGTTTGGCAGATAAATTATGGAACCCTTCAGCATGAATTCAGTTAATAATAATATTTCATCGCCTTCAATCATTTTATCTAAGGATGAAAAAGAACTTACTCCGGAATTGGCATAATGACATTTCATCGTTCATCCGACAGTGCGTGTTGTTTTTCTCTGACCCTGTTCATCCTTTATTTACTATATCACTTTCTTTTCCTTCCTTCTGGGGAGGGGTGGGTTCACAAATGCCCCGCTAGAAGTTTCACTTTCTCACTGTTGTGGCGAGTTGAAACAAGAAGTGTTCGTCGTCCCTTTTTCTTAAGTATGCTGATATATCTGTGTTTTTTTTAAATTATTAGTAGATGTATGTACAAAGTGTGTAGACTTGCCGCACCCTCCCCCTCCGTGCCACGGGCATTAGGCCAAGAATATCACTTAATAATAAATAAGTAAGTTTATGTCACCTGACCTGGCACCACGTGATCTGCACTTCAAATAAATTTCACAAATTTAATTTTCTTCCTAGACAAACCGGGAAATTGATGTCACGTGACTTCTACACATATTCAGTGTCGCCGCTAATTTTTTGCGGGAAAATTTACTCCTCGTAGCGTGTGCACCCAGTTTCGCCACAATGTATCTGGGGAATTAATAATAACAGAGGTTCTTCAATCGTAGATAAGACGGTATCATATGTATCAAATAATTTGAAAAATATCGAAACTTAAAGACTGCATTGCATTCATTATAGGATCTTGGAGAGACAGGTGACGGCCATTTTTGTATTTATTTGTTTATCTATACATTGACTGGAAACGACTAAATTTTCGCGAGGACCGAATTTTCGCGAATTTCACGAATCGCCCACAAACGCGAAAAATACGTCCCGCGAACAATTCGAGCAATATGTGAACGCTACGGAAGCTACACTAGATTCGCAAAAATTAGAACCCGCGAATACTTTCACATTTTCAGCTTTGGCCCGATTCGCGGAAATTTGAGCCCGCGAAAATTAAGTCGTTTACAGTATGTGTTTATTAATTAAATTGCAGTCCGCTTATAATTAGACCAAGGCAAGTACAACCACGCAGTCTGGGGTAACAAAGTATGAAAACAAGTCAGTCGCGAAAACCATGCAACCAAACAAAAGTTCCGGTTAATCAAACTTGCACCGGACTTACATGAGTACAGCGTTAGTATATATAAAAAAAATCGTTCAGCTTTTCCTTTCTGATAAAGAAGGAAGACCAGCGAAGCTGTACTATGGTGCGAATGAAGTAATGGCCGGCCGCAAGTCGGCAAGCCAGAGTGGAAAGGCTGGAAAGAGTCGCCGCCATCTATAAGCAGCGGTGGCAACCAGACAAATGGCAAGTCGGTTGTCTGGTTGCCGCCGTCCCTCATAGATGGTTGTAGCTGTCCGGAGTTTTTCGTCGACCCTTGTTGGCCGGCGGACACGATACTGGGGAAACTAGCCCTTAACAGCTCCGCTGTAAAAACACTTGAGTCGTGTTAAGCAAGACTGCATTAAAACAATGACTGGGGTTAATCGTGGACGCCTGTAGAAGGTGGGCAGCACACACGCAATTTTTTCTAACACATGTCCTCAGTGAAAGGCATCTGTACCCCTGAAATAAACGTGTCGATGGAGTCTATGTTTAACAGGTTTACAAACAAGTTCCAATTCACAACAGTACGTGAATAGTACCTGTGCTAGAAAACGCCCTTGTGGCAGAGAAACTCCAAATTGATTTATCGCGCGTGTCTCTAGTTTGTCGTTTGGTTCAACATAATCATTGATGGGTAATGCGCTCCCACCGTGGGTTATTTGGTTGTGGAGGCGTGAAGGTGGAGGTACACACATTTATTCAGATCTCTCAATGGCATTCTACGCACTTACAATGTTACGTGCTGAGAAAGGACAAAGGAATATTCATGTCGCCTTTGTTGACGGTTCAAACTTTTAAGAGTACGCAATGAAAATACTTGGCATAGCACAGCACCGGCGCCGGGCGATGTCACTGTCTCGTCCGACACGAATCGTTCCACTGTCGAGGTCACAGGCACACACTCATTGAATGAAACGTTTCTAGTATCAGGTAGAACCGAAGCTTCTTATGCATGAGACACAGCGATACGTGACTCTGGCATTACAACTTTAACAACATGGCAACACCGTCCACAACCAATTAAAAACGAAACTTTCACTGAGGTTGAGGGGAGATGACAAAATATTATTGGTGACATTTTGGTGGAAGATGTGAGAATATTTGCCAAAAGATCACCGCGTTCCTTCAGCAATAACCGCTTGCCAAAATTTGGTGGAGGAATTCGACACGTCGCGCCTGTAAGCCACTCCTAGAAAATGCCTCAGTGTTGTTTCAACACTGGGACAAACAAGCCCAGAGATAGTCGAGGCACGCAAAATGAGAAAAGGAAGGATCAACCTGTGTGAGTTATGCTTCTTTGATATTCTTAGACAGTGTTATTGTATACTTAGATTGGGGAATGTCGCATTGATAATGTAAAGCCTATTACGCCAAAAAAATTTTTTTGGCAGGCGCAATTTTTTTTTTTGACCTGACGGTTGTGCATGCATTTTGTTTTTCTTTAGATTCTTGAAAATAGAATATGTGACGAAAATACCCTGGAGAAGGGAATAAGGGGGACAAAGGACAAACCAAATCTCCAAACACAGCTAGGTGACTGGTAAGCGACCGAAAAATCCGCCTGGTCCGGGTATCGAACCCGGGACCTCTCATTACAGGTGGAGCGCTCTACCAACTGAGCTAACCAGGGGTTAAACGTCAGTAGAGCAAACGGGTTTTATCAGCTGCCACCGGTCTAACACCAACAAGGGTGAAGCCCTTGCTGGTGTTAGATTCCACCTGATGGAGGTCCCGGGTTCGATACCCGTACCAGGCGGATTTTTCGGTCGCTTACCAGTCACCTAGCTGTGTTTGGAGATTTGTGTTTGTCCTTTGTCCCCTTGCCCTTTCTCAGGATTATTTTCGTCATTCTTGTCAGCTCGCTTGCACCTTTGCATTTAATTGCATTATAAGAATATGTGACGTTAGTCAGCGTTCCTGTGGTATAGTCTCTCCGAGTCGCTGCCTAATGGCACTGTTTCAAGATGAATATATATCAACACGCCAATTATCTATTATGTCAAGAATAATAATGTCGTTATTTTGCCGAGGGGCGTCAAACGTTTTTCAAAAACGTTTCATGTTTTACAGAGTGACGTTATAAATTTCAATATAATTTCGAAATCACCTTTAAGGTGGCGTCGAAATAGTTGCTTTCTTTTCTAATTTTCTCTCTAGGCTGGAGAAAACAGGAATCGCAAACTACGTAACAATGTGGCCTCCCCTTAACTTTTACGATGACACTAATACTTACAGCCAAATGCGTGTTATGAGATACGGTGTTGAGTAATCTATTCATTGATGTCTAGTGTATATATGCAGAAGTCAACGCGGAACGCAAACCCCGGCCCTGCCCGTCCGTGCGGCAGCGACTCCCTTGGCGGCACCTCTGTCGAGTAGCGTGTTTGCCACAAGGTCTAAACAAACAGTGGCGCCGACAAACATCCGAGACAAACAGACTGTCAGAACACAGACACACTTAATCGAGAAACAAATCAAGAAACCAAGCATGGCCGCAATGGGGGAGGGCAGAGGACCAATAAATGCTTCAAAGGCGCTGTCGATGTCATCGCAGCCCTTAGTTTTTTATTACTTCCGGTCCCTTCATTTCCGCTTCCCGTGCTCGCGCTTCCGTTGGCAACGTTTTCTAGTCAACATTGATCACATTTCCAGCGCCGTTCCCTCGGCGCTTTCGCATCGTCGTTCTTCCCATTCCATATTTGTCGCTTTTTTTTTTTGAGCTTGTTCGTGTGCCCGCATGCGTTTTGAGCGTCACGGTTGCTGGCGATTTGTTGTTGGTGTTGATGGTTTCGTGGTTGTTCGAAGGTACCTTCATTCCGCGCCGTCGGTTCGTCCAGAGCGGAGCGCCGACGATTGAACCTGCGTGTCGGTCGTCCCTGATGCCTCTCGAACACACGGCAAACGAGCGATAAAACACAGAACAAAAAATAAGCAAAACTAGGAAAAAATGATAAGCGACAAGACGGGCAACAAAATTTGAGATAAAACTTATAAGGCGCGGGCGAACGGACGGACCAGTGGACATTGCCGGAGCCAGTCAAGTCGTCCGGCGAAGTCAACGGCTTGTTTCATACGGGTGAACGCCGCCGCGGATGGTTCGTTTCAATCATTTGCCGTCTTTAGCTTCGCCCGCAGTTCTTTAGCTATTTATAGCATTTTTGAGAAAGGACAGGAATGGCGGTACACAACCTTGTCAAAAAGAAGTCAAGAGTGCTCTGAGGATGTCGTCCCGTGATTGGGAAATATTGAGGCATGATATCCAATTTTACCTGAAGAGGCCGCGCCTGGATGAGCGGAGCACCTTTTTTGCTCGACGTCAGATCGGGCCTCCGTGGATATGAGCTTCTTAATCTTTGTCACGTTATTCGACGACGACCCCTCAGAGGACGCTCCAACGCTCAGTTCAGCGGGGCGCATCGACACGCTCAAATCCTCTCGGAGAGATGGCACCTTGAACGATTTCTGTCCAGACTGAACGATAACGATATTTACAAAACATTCGTGATGTCAGTAGCATGGCCAAAAGTCGACATTTTAACGTAGACCATAAAAAAACGTGCAAAAAGCGTTCCCTTCCGCAAATATATGAAACGAGATTGCTTTCCGTACGTTCTTCAACACTTCGTGAATAGGAATGTGCCAACAGGATAATAAAATTGTATTTTTGCAGTACACTTTGCAAATTGAAATGAAAGGCACCTCTTTGGTATGCAATAATATATTCGGTTTTTATTTTAGCAAGTGCGCCATAGTTGCCAAATAGAACAGCTGGCGAATAACCCCGCTAGAGTACGAAGTACGCTTAACATATATGAAAATAATATACTTCAGTTATTAGGAGCATAAAAAACATGCTATAATTGTACTTTCTATTTTTACAACACACAATACTAATACGAAAGTTGACACCAAGAGAAGAGCGCAGCTTTTTACCAAGGATAGAGTCATGGACAAATATAAACAATAAGAAAACATTTGGTACTCAATATTATAACTACATAGCCGAACCCTAAAAACTCATATAAATATTTTAAAAAGCAAATCATGTAATGAGGTTTTTCGAGTTTGAGCCATTTTCGTGCCTGAAAGTTAAACCCAGATTGTTTTATTTAATAATATGAAGGAATAAAAAGCTGGAGTAGCTAAAAACTATATTAACCTCAGATCTTGTGTTCGTGGGCTGGCTTTTATATATAAAAAGAACATTAGGCTGGAAGGTAGGAAAAAAGCTTTTACTCAAAGGTCAAAGCACCGTAAAGCAGAGTAGAAAAAAATGTTTTTTTAAAGATCAAATAAGTTTAATTTATTTAATTTAAATAAAATTGACTCCATCTAAATTACTGCAGGTCTAACAAGTGATATTTTATCACAAGATTAATATTTAAACATGGCAGATAAATTAACCAATCCATCCAATATCGGATAATATTGTAAATGAAAGTAATTTAATTTACGTTTTTTTATGTGATCCATTATTACATTATAACAAAAATAGGTAGAATTGTTTAGTGGGTCAAACAACAGCCTCCTCTATACTCACAAAGCCTGGTAGTTCGATGTGAGCAAAAGAGTGCCCGGTCGCAGATTCGGAGCTCGGGGATCTGGTAGCACAGAGCACCTCTCGTGGAGCCTGTAGTTAGCGCACAGCTTTTGGAGCGGCGAGGATCCGAAACATGGTTTTGCAATCCCTTAACGAGAAACGAAGCGGCAGCCCGAGGAACGCGAGAAGCACGAGCGGACATTTCATCGCTCGGGACAAGTGTGTTTCGGCGTCTCGCCGCAGCGGGGCGCCGGTTACATGGCTCTTGTCTGCCGCTCTACCTTTTCCGTTTCGGCGGCCGTGTCTTGTGGCGCTCTGTCAGTTTTGTCAGTATATGGAAGGATGTGGTTAAACAACTCTTTTTGATTTTCCTTTCGCGCTTTGATTTACTTGCCTTAGGATTACTTCCGAACATTGCGTTTCTCTTTTGCGTTCTAATTTTCTTTACGTCACTGACGAATGGGATGGAAAGTAGAGCGAAACCCGATGCTCCGATTGTTCAGAAGAGCACTGCATTTTAATCGTGTTCAGCCTAATATAAATATGTGTTGATAATTATTTATATTAAATATTATAAAATGCGCACAGAAAGAAAGCAACGAAGGATCTATAAAGTTTAAATAAAAATAATTTCGGGGTTATTGTTGTAGTAAATACTTAAATGTTCATAATAAAACTGGTCCGGTCTAAAATATGATTCAAATCATCTTTATTTTTATCACCCGCCCGAACATAAAGCATATAAAGCCCATAGTAGAACGTTGTAGGGCAACATATACGAAGCAAATTTAGACAATACTATTTAAAGTATATTGTAGTCAAGCATAATTAGCCAGCCTTACCAAGCACCGAAATGGGGATCGAACTCGCAACTAGCGATACAGGGTTCAGTTCCACTGGGAGGAAATCATCCTGACAACCAGCACCTGAATATATGATGACTCAGGGGATCATGCGGGAACAACCGACTTGCGGCGAGCGCAGCTGGCTTTGAAATAACCGAACATCGCCCACCCCCTTCGTATAATATCATGACGTCACGAGCTGGGAATAAATTTAAAGTCGTCTCCATCTTTCTAATAGACCCGATGATGCCGTGGGCGTGCGATACGTGAAACGCATCCGAAACCACCCACATCATTACGATTGCAAACATTATTAATGATAACGACCGCATAATAAACGCCCAAGGCACTCTGTGGTTTACCAGGTTAATCGGCACGATCAGCACCTTCAAGACATGTTTTCTTGAGGGGGGGGGGGATGTCCCAAAGCGTGGTTGAAAAATTAATTTAAAACTCTTGCTTTTAAACAGTGTCAATTAGAGAAGTGACGACAACCATTTGAGGGCACTCAAAAAGTTTTCTCTTGCAGCTCTTACAGCTGAATTGTGCTCTAACGTAATCTCAGCACGAAAACTATGAACGAAAAAGAGGACGTCATGACAAACGATTCACGAAGGATTGTGGCAAAACACCGTAAACATAATAGGTTGTTCCTTTCCATCATTGCTAATCAAGCTTTTTTTTTGTACCTTTGTTTTAAAGATTAAAGACTAACAACACGTGAACTCCCGCTTTCTTCAACACAATATATAGTTCCTTTTTTATTTTCGTAACGATGTATGTTTTGCGTAGATAATAAACAAGTTCTCAATCTTTCTTGCTGCCACATCTCCATACAATTTTACTTCTAACCATACCTCATGGCCTCTGCGAGCGTCATAACCAAACAAAACCATGCAACGCAGAAGGAAGTCTCAAACTCCGCGAGAATGGGACGCTGGCGGCTGGAATGGAAACCGAAAGTTCAAGTAAATAACATTAATCTGATCAAATGATAATTGAGAGAAAAAATGACATAAACCCACGTCCACCTAAGACCAATGTATCCTAAACAAGAACTATGATTGTGGACTCATGTTTCAATCGCATCAGTTAAAACACTCCTCAGCAAGAAAATAAACATTGAACTGCAAGAGTTGTTTTCGGGTTAGTTTGCACATGGTACTCAGCAATCTTGCATGCGCAAACACAGAAGAGGAACAAGATGCTTCGAGCTTCGAATAGACGAGGACAAGCGTACCAAAACTTCTTGTGTCGCTAGTTGGTTCATGATACTGTGTAATCTAATATCGAAATATAGTTTGCTTTCTTGCTGACAATTATTGTTTTCACGGGAATAATCCTTAAGGGCGCTAAAAATGTAATTATATTTTGATGATATCTGGTTAGTTGGATCTCGACTAGTAGTTGAATAATCTCTTTCCCTATTACCTTTCTGTCCAGTTACCGTCGCGGTCTATACTTTTGCGTTTTCTCGAAACCGCTAGATACACATTATCATCGAGTTTCAGCTCTCTGCGAAGCGTCGTTCTTTTACAAGGGCTAAAAGACGGAGTTCTCTTTTCTGATAAACGCCCGGTACATATCTGTCCGCTTTAATAGATGTATACCAACAAAGAGGATGAAAACACCATGACTGCGCAAAAAATACTCGGGGCAAAAGAAAGGTCACGGTTAACGGAAGCACCCCCGATCAGCGAGGAAACTGTCGCGAAAGCGGAACTACAAAAACAACGATAGACAGGGTTGGAAACATAAAACCAAAACCATCAGCCCTACAGAAGCCATCAACGACAAAACAAAGACCCGTCGGAAGGCAAGGCGAGAGCAATATCGGCTGTCCAAACAGGAACAGTAATGGTAACGGCAGTCTGGCACCGCTAACAGAGGCGGGATAGCGACACATTGGGCAGACGCAGCCATCTCGATACCCGATCGGCCCCTAGCCGGCGATCTCTTTGTGCGCGTTTTGTTTCTGTCTGAGCCACGTTCCTTCCGTCGTCCGTCCGTCGCCTGGTCGTTGTCACAGCCGCCGTCTATTTGTTTCCGGATATTCGAGCCGGCGTGATCCAAGTAGATAATCAAGGGGTCTCCCTTCACGCCCCGCTTCTACGCCCAAAAACAAAAACGGCCGCGCAAAGAACGATCAACCAAAATACGAGGCGATGCGAGACGAGAAATATTGCCGATGACGAAACAAAAATGAAAAACAACGCTGCGCGGAATCATCGTCAAGGCACTGCAAATCAAATAGCAAGGATGCCACTTCAAGTGCACGAGACACATCGGCAATAAAATAACAAAAAAAATGCATTCGGATCCTGAATGGGCTCTGCGTGCATCACCAGGTGACGGAGGTGAAATATGTTTTTTTGCTAGTCCATCATTGTTTCTTCATTATGAGGCTGTTGAAGGAAAAATATCGAATTTCACGAATGGAGCCATTTTGACCCTTTTAATCTCTTTGTTAGCTTTTATTGACATTTATTATAGCTTTCGGAGGTCGATGAAGCCGCCTTGTTTTCTGAGGAAAAGTTGGTATCGAACTTTAGAGATTTTCTCTCTCCGGAAAACTGACGTTTAGGCTCTGGAAGGTAGCGCGCCAAAGTTGTGCCTCAGTTTTTTTTCTTCTTTTGTTTGGTTATTATCTTTTTCATTCCGTCTACCCTTCTCTGGCTTTATGTTTCTCCGCTGTTCATCGGAGATGTCCTTTGTTCAGCAGACATTTTACTTTATCTAACGCAAAGTAAAATCGCAACTGCTGAAACGAAAAGAAACAGCTGCTCCAATTGAGCCGACGGACAAAATCAATAATGACGGAAGACAAGTAGGGCGAACCTAGCGGATGAAAAAGAAAGTGCGCACCAGCTTCCGAATTCTTCAGGCTTTCAGAACTCCTCTGTCTAACATACGTGTGCCCGAACGCTATCACGAAAAAGGCTATGCGTCGTAAAATTTATTACTACAAGAAAACAGGCAGCGAAATCAAAGACTGCTGGGAGCAAAGTACATATTAAAACATGGTGAAAAAATATCCACCGAAAAAAGAAGACTATGAGCCTGAAGTATTTTGTACCAATCTTCAATGCTTTCAAATGTGTCTCATATTTGAACAATTCTCAATGGTTTGAACAGTTTGTTTAAGAAACAACTTCGTCTGCACTCGTTATTCATTTAGATGAGTCAGGTTGGGTAGGCCCCTGTATGATTCGACCGAAAAATTGACATATGTTATTATGTAAGCTAATCCAAGGGAGCAGGCGAGTCGCCTATGAACAGGTATTTGTAACCCTGGTGTGTAATGGAACGGAGGGACAAGACAACATAAATCTCAACATGAAATTGAGATATATATTCCCCTTTCCCTTCGTTTGCTCACTTTACGGGTTTACAAATGTCAGATGCCATTCTTTTGTATATGGTAGGGAAATGACATGTGAACAATACATCACGACGGCTTTGTTAACAATCGCTGTCACCATCAAGCAGAATCATGAGTATTAAATAGCCTTCACACAATTCTGGGAGTAAAAAAGCTGTAAATATAATGACCAAACAACGTATATTAGAGTGCTTACATCATTTATACGATGACTGTTTGTCTACTGGCCAAAGCAGAAATCGGCGAGTTTTTTTTTAGTAATCTTATGACGGTCGACATTTCGTTCAGTTACCCAGAGAAGTAGATACGACAGAAAAATCATCTAAATACGGTCCATCTTAAATTGTTTTGAGACTGGGGTAGAAGAGGAACCTCAAAACGTAAAAGGGACATAAAAATGACAGGACGACATGTCAAAATAAGCTACCTCATTTATTAACCACACCTTTATAAAGCCTCAAACTCTATGTCGCCATCACCACCACTGAAGGACGAAGTCTATAGAGTACGAGCCCCACTATTTCCATCACACAGTGTAAAGATGGGGACACGCTTACAAGTCGGCACACTAAGGCAACTCCCAACCTCCTTAAAATGTGGACAACAAGTTCATTCTCCCCGACTATTCTCAACACAGTTTGCGCTTCTGATACAAAGGAAGCCCTCTCCGCCTAGTAGACTGCGTATTTAAATGTTGGCGGTGAGAACCTTGAGTTTGAGTATATATCAAGAGGTGGACAAAATAGACGAGTTAGCTAAGTTTTGGATTTCGTCCTGTCTATTTACTGGCCCTTGTACTTCTTTATGTTTCTCTTCTACCGCAGTCTCAGGTTAGGTCAACATGATTAATATTCACTAGCTACCTTGCTATTTTTTTTTCAAAATACTGCAACCCGGAAATCTATTCGTTCCTAAAAAGCAAAAACTGAATACGCTTGATTGTTTTACAAATAAATATTAGTGTGTAAGTTACTCCAGACTGAAGCTTGAAACGCGCTACTAAAATGCAACGCATTAGCTTTACATTACACTTAGACGTCATTTCTCGAACACGTTTTCTCAAATTTGATTTAATAAAGGAATATGCTCTATTCACAAACAAGTGATAACTGTATTTCGAGGGTCTATATTGCCAAGATTGTTATTAATTATCTCGAATACTTCTTACGCAATTAGCTTGCCGAAATGCACAGTAATATAGGTGTTGCTGAAATGATGAGTCACATTGCGGTTAATTCCTGAAGATAGTTGCTCGTGACTGAGAAAATATTCATTTCTGGGTTTCGGTACAGGAACAGAGGTGTCAAGGAGGGTTTCGCGGTTACCCGGCAGCAGTGCTCGCCTTGACCATTTGTTTTTGGTGTAGTTTGGTTTGTTTAAAGATCGAGGCATTCCTTTCTTTGTGAGATCTCGTTGAAACAAAATTCTTCAAGGTTTATTTTATTTATTTCAGGTGCCCAAGTTGGCCGAAGGGCTGTTGGACCAAAGATATGTCACTTTAATTATCCTTGGATTTCCCCAGGCTATTCCAAGGTTTATACCAATTAAAAAGGACGAAGCTCACGCCTTTCGTGGAATAAATTTAACGACTTTTGTGCTAGATGTCTGTTTTGTTTTGTTTTGGTTGACCGGTTATTATCAGTATGTGACAATAATATTTCTCAATAGGCCCACTCCGTGCAGACAGCGATAAATTAAAATGGCTTTGTTCAGACGACGGAAGCAACACTCTAATTTGAACGTAGAATGTCATTACTATAGTAAAGTTGAGCCGTACAATTGAAGGCAGTTCAACAAGAGCCCGCAGAAATGACAAAAGGGCAAGTGATCAAAGCCCATTTTTTATTTCCTTATCTTATAGCATTAAGAAAAGAGACCAATCAGGAAAACCACGCTTTACAATTTCACCCGCAACTTTGTTCCTTACTCTTTGATCTGTTCATTTGTGGCTTCAAAAGCACAAGGCGAAATGGGGCGGATACGTAGTTTGAAATAACACAAATAACAAACAAATTCACGCAATCTGGTAAATGTTCTCTAAAGAAAAACTAGGTACATTTACTCCTTACACAGACCGAAAACGACCATCTCTTATGTGGAACACGGGAACTGCATGTTTTCTCATTGCAGAGCTATCCAGAATGAAACTGTAAAATGTCTTCTTGACATGGCACTTCGACGTTATATGTTCAGTGCTACATAACAAAATGGTTGCTAGGCTTGCGCCAGAAGCAGGCTACCATAAAAATACGAAAAAAACACATATCGCGTATTATGTTAAGATTGGTGACCACTGTAGATTTATGCTACAGGATTTTTTTTATCTAGAAATATTGCTAAGTCGGTATTTTGCTCCCGGGAAGAGTCGTGCGTAAAAAATTGTCCAGTAAAAAGGAGGATTCGAAATAAATTTGCAATGTGCTCCATGTTTGTTTTAATAAATAAAAAAACTGGTTCCTATGGTGTAAAACTAGCTACTTGCAAAAGGAAACATATATATATATATATATATATATATATATATATATATATATATATATATATATATATATATATATATATATGTTTGCTCAAGATTGTGAATATTTGAATCAAAAATACAGGATGCCGGCTTTCCCAAGCTTACATCGCGCGCGCGTGAATACATGGTTGGCTGCTGGCGCAAAACTGTGGTGCGGAATGCCCAAAATATGCGACGAAGTTTCTTTTTTCTTTTAACAGTGTGTTTTATCCGCTTCTAGAGAGAAACCGCAATAATAAACAGATCGCAACTCACGAACCAGCTTTTTGGAATCCAGGCGCCGACCCATCCTCTCTGCGCGGACCGGAGAATCGGGAAATTGGGCGCCATTACTTAGTCTCGTAATGAACCGTAATTAACTCTCGACGGCCGCTCGCCGTGCGTAACGCGCCCGTTGGGAGGGCGCACGTGCCTGCGGCTCAGCGACGCTGCTCGTTGCGGAGAACCGACCGGAGCGTGGCTTGTTCCACGCGTGTTTCCGCGCCTGCATGCACGGCGTGGATGGCGAGCACCTTCCAAGGTTGGCCTACTGAACCCGCCCCGAACTAGCCGGCTGCGCGCTAATTGCTGCCGGACGCCTTCCAGTTCACTTGCCACTGCAGCGACGTCCTCTTGCCGCGTGCGGCGCCGGAGCCGTCCAGAAGAGCGCGTGCTTCACTAACGAAGGACACGCCTTAGAAGCCATGGATGTGACGTTTCCTGTCTGTTATATATCATCTAGTGCGCGCGAGAGGCGCTCTTAATTATGTAAACACGCGACGACAACGAGAGAGCTGTATTCGATAAAACATCGCGCAATGAAAACACATAACAGCTGTTGGCTCGCAAATCATACCCTAAAGCTGGGGTGGACAAACTGCAGCTCTTCGTGCAGTAAAGTGCAGCTCCCGGTTTTGTACTAAGCGTAACCCCCCCCCCCCCTCCCTCCCCCTTTTTAACTCCGGACTAGATTTGAAGGGATTATATATAGTAAAACATAGCTTGCGCTTAGGAGGCCTCGAGTAATGATACTCGACTCCGAAAATCGGATAAATGGTTTACAATTTTCTTAAACCACATCAGGGGAAGTGTAGAAAGAGGAGAAGTCGAAGTAGATGACAAAAGAACAGAATGAAAGAATGCAGCCACCTTCTGTCATTTTGTAACCATTCATAGTCATGTTGATATTTATTCTGACGTTTGCACTCTGTCATTCTGGTTATTTATTTCTTACTTCGAATCCTTCTCGTTCTCCACCCACTGTCGGGTGGTTGCACAAAATGGTAAATTTACATCAGGCAGCCAGCACCATCACCGTTTTATGAAATAAATGACATCACGGTCAGCGACATACTAAGCAACTGTTTTATAAGTGGAGTTCACTGTGAGCACAAACTGAGAATAATGACATTGTAATATAAATGCCAAGCTCCCTTTTATTGCGGCACTGCAGTTAAATGGCTTTTTTATGGCTGTTTTGTTGCATATGGCCATCTATTCAGCCCGTCTCCAGAGGAAATATTCGAAGGAATAGATCTTCCATACAAAAGGTGTGATTTATTTCAGCTTTTTCTCATTAAAAGAAACGGTCGTTAATAATCACAATTAGTTTCTTGATCATAATACAGGATTCGGCCGTAAGGATTGCCACGTTTTGCGTGGGTTGGAAAATTCAAATTCCAAACGCACATACCTGCAATTGGGCACGCGAACGTACTTTCCCAAGAAGTTTCATCTCTATGTATTTTTTTTTTCGTGGTCAACTCGGAAGTACTGAAATATTAAAATAAAACATTTTCGAAGGTCGTGTACTTTCTGTGCCCTACACCAACTAGTATTTTATTTGCACATCGGTTTACCTGCTCGTTGCGGGATGACTTTCAGAACGCTAAAACGCTAAAAAGCAACAGATGTTGGCAATGAGCGAGGGAATAGCGATTATTAATACATTTTACGAAATAGATGAACAACGACCACATAGAAACAAGTTCACAAACCAGTGTGCAGACGACAAAAATCTGTATAGGGCATAGGAATTGCACAGTCGCCGTTTTTTTATATATTTTAACACCACCAGTTAGCTCTGGTGCTGTTTTTTGTTTTGCTCTTAGAGCCATCATTAAGGCATCGTCCAGTCTGCCCTATGTACATTTTCAGCATGAAAGGGCAACGAAAACACCCCTTCCTCTAAGCATTCAACGAAGCTGCTCTGGTGTTCTTGGTACTGCTTGCCGTTCGGTGGGAATAGGGCAAGTTCACTTGTGTGCACACGTTGGCTGGCTTATTAGTGGCGGAGAAGGCAACGGCGATGTTGAACTTTTTGGCGATTTTTTGATACCATGAGAGAACTTGTGTTTGTAGGGCAGAACGACTGATCTCGTGGTTCTATCCCTGGGTCTTGGTGGGACAGATGCTCTTTTTGTGTTTTTAGGATACTCTCTGCAGTCGATCTTAACAAAGATTTAGGGTATCAGGCAAATGTTAGCCTTGAAATTTGCACATCAAAGCTTACTCAAATGTAGTGCTCGTTAGATATTTGAGGAATTGAAGCACAAATTCGTTTTATTTTTCTCTCTAGGCTCATAATTCCAACATAAATGATTGTGTCGGAATTTGAGCGTGAAAGTTAAGAATTCCGAAGAAAATTTTTTAGATCAAGTCTCGGTCTACCTACACTCGACATTTATTGTCTGGGAAGAAAAAATGTAAGCCGTTTACAGCTCCCTGTAACGCCGAATGGTCACTTGAGCTGCCTGTAACGCGCAGCTCTTGAGGAAAAAGAGGGAGGGGTACTGAGGGGAAGGTATTCCCCTCCTCTTCACCTCCTCATCCTGTCTGCTACTCCTCCCTCCGAGCGGCGTCGCCGTCGCCTCACGAGGGTCACGTGACCTCACGGGGGTCACGCGACCCCTGTTAGGTCACGTTGCGATGACGATGACGTCATCGGTGACATCATCAGGGACGTCACGTGTGACGTCATCGTGATGATGTCATCGTCATCGTCACTATTGACGTCATCATTGACGTCACCATTGACGTTATTGATGACGTCATCGCCATCTTCATCGTCACTGATGACGTCATCACTGACGTCATCAGTGACGCCACTGATGTCGCCATAGTTATCGTCACTGATGACGTCATCAGTGACATCACTGGTTACGTCATCGAGATCGTCATCGTCATGGATGACGTTATCGGCATTGGCATCGTCACTGATGACGTCATGATTGATGTCACCAGTGACGTCCCGCGTCCCATAATGCATCACACGGTTACGCCGACGACGATGGCGACCCCGCTCAAGGGACGTCATATGTGATGTCAATATGATGACGTCATCGTCATCGTCACAGATGACGTCATCGGCATCGGCATCGTCATCGTCACTGATGACGTCATCAGTGATGTCCCCAGTGACGACACGCGTCCCATAATGCACCGCGCGGTTATGCCGACGCCGACAGCGATGGCGACGGCGACGTCGGCGACGCCGCTCAAGCCGTGAACAAGCACCTAAGACGTGCGCTCTAAAGATGAAAGTCGTTTACAACCCCTTTAACACCGAATTGGAACGCAGCTCTTGAGGAGGAGGAGGGAAGGGTACTGAGGGAGGGTATACCCCTCCTCCTGACCTGCGCATCCTGCCTGCTACTCCTCTCTCCGAGCGACGTCGCCGTCGCCATCGGTGTAACCGTGAGGTCGCGTGACCCTCGTGACGTCATGTGACCCTCGTGACCTCACGGGGGTCCCGTTACGTCACAGCGGTCACGTGACCTCACGGGAGTCACGTGACGACACCGTGGTCACTTGAGCTCACGGGGTCAGGTGACGTCACCGGGGTCACGTGACTTCATGGAAGTCACGTGACCTCGGGGGGTCACGTGACCTCACGGTTATGCCGACGGCGCCGGCGACGCCAAAGCCGCTCAAGGCGGAAACGGGCGCCTAAGAGCTGCGCTCTAAAAACAGCTACAGAGGAAGGTATCTGTATTAATAATAATAATAATAATAATAATAAGTTTATTCACAAAGAAAGCATACATACAATGGGTCGTGTATAGCTCCAGTTCTAAGTGATCACTGCCTCGCCCACCAAGACAGACTATTGAACAATTGCCTTGACTCCCCCAGCGTTGCCAGAGTATTTCGGCACGTTCGCGATTATTTAATGATTCTTGACATCGACAAAAGCAATTTTCAACCACTGTGTCCAGCGTTCGCCCTACTTTCACAACCTACCTGGAACCATTGGCTTCCGGAAGAAGGATTTATCCGATTCTTAAATCTCAGGCTCAATTTCTGACACAATCATATATGCTGGACATATGGGCCCAGGGGGAAAAACCCGATTCTTCTCTTCAATTCAGCACATTGTAAGCTGGTAAAAAGATGTATCGTAAAAGTATGTCTAAGCAGCTCGCTTTAAAAATCTTGCGAGCACTCCATTTCAGTAAGTTTTGGTGCACAAATATCAAAATTGACATCTGCCGGATACCCTAAATCTTTATGAACATCGATTGCAGAGAGCACCCTAAAAACTAAAAATAAACGAACATCTGCCACACGAAAAGCCAGGGACAGAACAACGAGACCAGTTGTTCTGCCATGCATACACAGGTTCTTTCATGGCATCGAAAAATCGGGAATAAGTTAAACATCAACGTCGTTTTCTCTGCTCCTAATAAACTTTCCAACCTGTGCAAATAGGCGAACTCACCTTATGCCCACCGAACGGTAAGCTGTACCAAGAAATATCAGAGCAGCTTCGTCGAGTGCGCAGAGGGAGTGCTGTATTAATTTACCATTTCGTGCGGGAAAATGTACATAGGGCAGACTGGGCGATGCCTGACTGGTAGGCTCCAAGATCACAAAAAATAGCACCGGAGCTTGAGTCTGGCCACCAGGGCATACACTGCCGTGACTGTGGGTGCGAGGTTGACGTTCCATTCTGTACAATTTTAGGTAGGCACAATAATCAAGTAACTAGAGAAATATTGAAGTCGAACGCCTCCTCAGGAAATATAAGAATTGCATTAGTACGCTATTTTTCAACCTGACAGAAAACAAAACGAATTTTCGTGGCGTCTTGAAAATAGGTGCGCGTGTTTCGAAAAAGTCGGAAGTTTCAGACGTACAAGAAGACAGAGTACTTAAAAATGAGTTTTGGTTCAGCGCGGTTCGTTTGGTTTTTTCCTTTCTTTTTCGTGTATAGGAAGTGAGTGTACGGTGTGAGTGTATTTTTGCAGTAGTGGGCTGTATTTTTTGAATATGACCAACCAACTCGCCCAAGCTGCTACGTTAGCATCGCAATTTGCTTTGTCTTTAATGATTGCCTTGGACCACAGCAGTCTTTCAGTCCCGCTCTCAAATTGCCTTGGAGATGTATGAGTCCTGTTTGAAGTCTTCTGAGCCTCGGCTACTGAAAAGCCGTTCCATGCCGAGCTGATGGAGTGTAGTCGAAGGCTGGTTGCCATCTCCATAAACTCACCTTCGGCTGCAGACAAGACAGTCGACGGCCAGGACCACGATGAACAGCAGCACAATATTAGCCAATATTTTTAGAAGGTTTCAACAGCCGTTTAACAGAAAAGCTAAAGCTTCAGATTTAGCCAATCATTGTCTTTGTTTTCAATTTATGTATATTTATGGCTGTCTGTAGCACGCGCCTCTGACTAGCAAGAAGTGAAGACACAACCTGAATTTTTATTAAAACCTTACATGGCAGAATGTCAACTTCCTTAAGATACAACTAATGTCTCTCTAATTTTCTCATTGTTTCAAACAGGAGGAAGTTATACCTTTTGGTGACTGATGGGAGATAAGGAGGGAGTTTTGCTAGTTGTCTAAGGCTTTATTATTGTCGTTCTTAAGACTGAGAACGGGATGTGCAAATATTTAATTTTAATGTTCGATTTTAATTCAAAATATGTGTTGCATAAAATAATTGCACTGCGCAACCCTTCGAACAAACGAAAGTGTTCATTCAAACGATTAGTATTTACTATAGTGGGAAAACCGCATTTTATTCGGGGTTTTGTGTATTCTGTTAGAAGTGATAGCACGATGATATGAATGATGTTTTGGAGGACAATTTTAAAAGGTAATCAAGATTGTTTATTTCATTATTAGGTGCGGTGTTCGTTGCTTATCAAGAACTCTCAGCAAGAGAAAATCGCCAAAGGTGGCATGGTTCGCAAGACACCTTCGGACAGGGTTCTCGTTCTTTATGATGGCTCCTTTGCTTTTTTTTTGTTATGGCAATAGATAATTGATGCCTTTTGTTTCCGTGTAACGTTATAAGTTCATTCTCACCTGTAATTAAAACTGATATCATTTGAAGTTAATTGCTCAGGAATAGTAATATCAACATGCTGAATCTGAAACATAAGTTTCACCCAATTCACTTTCATAAAGCCCGCTAATTACGCATTTTATGTTTTGTTATGTCGCACTTTTTAATATTATTAATGACTTTATTCAAGCTTTGATTAATTTGCCGAGATTCGAACAATGTAATGTATTTTTCAAGCTTTGGCACTGCAGAGTTTAAATCTTTAAAACAATTTGCTTTGACACCATGAGGTTCCTCGATTTGAAAACAAAAATAAACGTACGCGTGTCTAACAAAACAACTTCAGTGACCTTACTCCGTTCAGATTGAACCGAATAGAGCTGCACCAACTGAGGGCGCAATTACAGAGAAAGGGGCGAAAGCCGTTAGGCGTCGAGGAACGGGAATGTGTGGTATGAATAGATTACTCCGCAAACTGTCGTAGATTCGAGATTGGGCTCAGTGTGCGCCGACGTCATTACGAAGGACGAGCCGCCCAGCTGTGCCGAGGGGATAAAAGGAGATTGTTTCTTCAACGCCATCCTTTGTCCTATACATCTTCGCGTCAGCGTTGCCGCCCCAACTGTCTGCTAATTGGACTAAGAGCTCCAGATGCGACGGAGGATCGGATACGAAAGCGAACGCCGGCTGCGGAATTCCTAGCAGTATATATCTTGCTCCAGACAGTCAATGGCTGGCTGTTCGAATCCGTCAAAATGCCGGTTAAAGATACTCGTGCCCGTTTCCGGGAAACTTAAGATTATCCCTCTCTCCAGCATTGAGTTGGTTGAATGACGAGGTTTTAATAACGTATGAGGGTAGCGATAGTATTTAGTGAGTTCAGTAACCATGTCTAAACATTTTTATCTTCGTCTTTTTTTTATCAACCTCTGTTGTTTCTCGGGGGCTGTGAATGCGTGGTGTTGGGGCTGAAGTGCTGAATGAACGAATAAAATAGGTTTTACAAAAAGGACTCAAAGAATCACCTGGGGGTGCTTTTTTAGATGTGGAAATGACTTCTGCTAAACAGAAAACACCTAAAGTATTCATTGTTCTACACAGACAATAAATGTTAAGTTACAAAACATGCTTGCAAGCATGGCGGCCGTCAGAATCATGACGCCTCCTTTTGGGAATGGCTTCAGGGTAATCAATGAAGTCAATTCCTCTCTTTCATCTGAATTGATGTAGTTTGGTCTGCCACGCAAAACGATTACTCGAAGGGTGTCGAATAACCGCGGTCCGACCACAGGCTTTTTAGTTGGCAAGTCCGCTTCGCACGGAGGAGCAGCGAACTCGTCCCAAGCCAATGTACATTACTCCGCAACTGTAATGGCATAGATCTCAGAACATCCATAGCTCGCTGTAATGTCACTTGGTCAGACATAATGGCGGAACGGGCGCGTGAGATGGTAGCTTCCGCTGCGTTCACAGGACGCTTCTGGCCGCCAGAAAGAGACGGGAAATTGAGGGAAAAGGAGCAGAAAATTGTAGTTTCCGCTGCGTAATCAAGCCGCTTCTGGACACCAGAAAGAGGCGCCGACTGATGTCACGTGCGAGCCAGATATTGACACAAGCCGCAGTTAAGTGAGTTTTATCTGTTGGGCACAAGAAAAAAAATGTAGTGTAGTGACAAGAAACTTGTGAAAAACGCGTGACACAATCTAATATTGCCGCGTGCGTAGTGGAGTTTGTTTCGCACGGAGAAGGCACGCAGAGGTACGGGGTTCAAAATTCTCTGACCCTTTTATTGCCTGTCTCTTCTGGAAAGTTTGAATTCAGTATTGTCGGTTATTTTGTGTTCCGTCAGAATTCCTGAGCACAACGCCAGCATAAAAGAATCAGCAACGCACTGCTTCCGATCAGTCGCTTTTTCGTCGCAGTCGTAAAATATACGGTTACTTTTTTATTTCGTTTATGCAGGGCTGGGCCAACATACTCCAAAAGGTATTCCGTAATACAAATAATTCAACCAATTTATTTTAGGACAAATATACAGTTACTGAGATGCACCTGTATTTTATGTAAAGGAATATTCCTGAATTACTTTTGCAAAAATGGCACAACACAATCCCAGAATTCATATAATGATACGCACACATAATTTTTTTCCCAACGGTAGTAGGTGCCGAGGAGTACAGTTCCCGGCGTATCAAGAAGAATATTTGTGATTTTTTTTCGTGTGTGTTTATGCCGCTTCTCTTACCTCGAATTGTTTGTTTATCTAGAGCTACCACCCCAAATGCACCAAATAAGCTTAAAAAAACATTATTTTCTTCAGTGAATGCCGTATGTATAAGAAGCAGTCGAATGTTCGCCATGCTTGACAGAAATGGTGTGCCCTATCCGTGAAATAAACCGTATTCCGCCGTAAGTGTTTGTCTCCTACCATCGTCTTGCCTTAAGTGCTTCTGAGTAATTTAGGGTTTGGAGATTAAACAACTGAGCCAGGCCTGTATGCACTTTGTCAACAGTCCGTTCCACTAACGAATTGAACCTGTAGCATCATGAGAGGAAGATAAGTCCTTCCTGAAGCGCTTTACTGTGCACAATTGGTAGTTTCCTTCTCGCCCCTTTAATCATTATCAGCGTTCAATTCGAAATAATGGAAATAGTGAAGGCCCTTGTGGGCGTACCTTATTCTACTTTTTCTTTCAGTTGATCTTCACTCGAACCGCTTTTGCCTTTTGTGATTCTTTGCTTGTTTGTTTTTGGTTCTTCGCTTTTTTATAAACGTTGGTGACAGTTTCATTTACTCTAACTGCAACCACAATCCTCCCCCCCCTTTTTCCCATCGAGTTTTTTTTTTTTTTTTGCGAGTTTAAACTTTTGCGTTAGAAATCTGGTTTTAAGGTTTTCGTAAAAGCAGGACAGTTCATTTTTGACAAGTGTAAAATTATACCTCAACCTCACAGAGGTTCCCGACACTAACGACACTTTGTGAATACATTTCACTACTGTGATATGGACACATTTTTAAAATTTATCTGGACAACAGAGATACAGATGCTCAAAAGCATATTAAAGATAGTATTGCGATACACTTATATCGCTATACTTCCCATACCTGTGTTTATGGCAGAGGGTCGCCTGAATACAAGTTTATTTTTTAGCTTTACATCATTATACTACATTTTCTTTGTGACAATACGCTTGCCTGATGCAAAATGTAACAGGCACATTTACAGGAGGGGGAAAAGAACTCCAGATGGTCGCATTTCAAAGCGCGGTGAAGACAAATTCAGCGTGTCAAGGAGTTATTTACACAAGCAGGACTGAACGATGGGATGGGCAACGTTCACTTGGCAGTTTTCTCATACTTGAACGTAACTTATATGGGTTCGCACTTGACAGAAATCCAGGTTCTTGCAGGGTGCTGAAGGGAGGTTCTCACGTCGTCGTGCTGTACCAATTTCGAATTGGCTCTGGGTCTCGAATAACACGCGCTACAAGGGACATCGAATTAAAAAAGGGGTGTGTCTTGTTTATATAGCCTGAGCTTACTCTGCCTCAATGGGCGACTTGACTCTCAGCTGTAGATGAGAATTTTAGCCAGTGCAGTACAACCGCTAGCCTGCGGTCTTTAACGCGCACAATGCATTAGTGATACGCGACCGCACGCCGGTACGATGCTCATTCATATCGCCATGGGCACACGTTTTTGATTTAAACCATTTTCCCTGGATTCTCCTGCGCGATTTTTTGTTCACGCTGCAGATCCTGGTATGCTCTAGCCCACTCGGCCACCGATCCTACAAAATTACAAGGTGAGCGGTCGCGACGCCATTTGCCGCCAACGAACGAGCATACGTCACCGAGAGCCGGTGTCTTTAGCAGACGATCTTTTCGACTCAAAAGCGGCGCAAGCTTTTCTGATATCAGTTGCCAATGCATTATTTTATCATCCTTACTGAGAAAACATATTGATTGGACACTTAATCGATTAGAAAAATGGTTTCTCGGAATAGGGTGAGTGTTTTTTTAGGGGTACCGATGTCGTCTGCTTTTCAGTTCCTTGTTATTACCGAGCCTGTTTTTGTTTCTGCGACTGCCGCCGCCTGCGGAACGCGGGCCGCTTTTCAGTCGAAAAGATAGTCTGCTAAAGACGCCGACTCTCGGCGCCGTATGCTCGTTCGTTGGCGGCGTTCGTTGCGTCATCTCTTGTATCCCGTGCGAAACGGCGCCGTGTTGTTTGAAGACCGGTGGCTTCGCTGCGTTTCCATAGGAGCTAAGCCTTTTTCTTTCTTTACTTTTTCCTCCGGTAAACTCGCTCTTTGCAAATTTTGCACAAAAAAAAAATGCACCCTCTGTGGGCAACGCTGCACAAAGTCGTAGCGCGATAGGTTAAGAAACCGAATTTTGCGGTCGATTTAAAGAGCCTGGCCTCTCCTTGAATCACCCAGTACATTGAAAGGACAGGCACATCCCCGTGAGCTAGAACTATATATTTGCAATTACATTACTACGCCAAATAACAATGAAGAGGGTACTGTGGGGTGCAAGCGAAGAAGGAGTCTTCTACGCTGCATGCAGCATGGCTAGTGGCGAGCGTGCCCACGATGCAATTTGATGTGTCGAGCCAGGCGCGAGGTAAAGCAAGTCCTATCTCGAGACGGCACCGCCGCTGCCCGCCGACATCCGCCGGTCTCGAAAGCAGCGCCCATGCGCCGGACTGTATGGCGGCCGCTCTTCGACGGCGTAACGTCGAAATAGTGCTTATGCGCACGCGCACGCGCTATGTCCACCTATATGTATTCCACCTAGAATAAAACCATGTGAACAACCTCCTGAAACTCTAAGTAAGATAAGCATATTCGGATGGCGCCATTCCGCAATTGTGCGCAAACCGGACGCCGAGCGTTCTTTTACTCATTAACTGGACACGAGACATGGACATGAGACCCCTCTAAACGCTGAGGCATCAGTCGTGTTCAGTCCGCCCGATGCCGCGAATCTTACGCCGAAATGGTAGTGCACGAGCTTTTACGGTGCCTTGCGGTGTGGACTATATCAGAGCCTCTACGCCTATCGTTGTTTCAGTGCAAATATCGCGTGATTACGAATGTGTGGTTGAAGTATTGTATCATCGCCTAACTTCTGGAAGCTCCCCATCAGCTACGTGTGTCTTTACCTTAGCGTCTGATTCTGGCATCTGGATATAAATGCGTATGGTTTCTCTTGTTGCTTTGTTCTTATACGGCGTGGGAATTATGTTCCAATCGAATCGCACTGCGTGATCTGAAGCCTTCACAATGGAATGCAGAGCTACAACATTGGGTTCTTAACACTGTTGAGGTTGCGAATGACACTGCGCTCTTCGATTCTATTTACTATTTGCAAACACCTAGCTGGTTGTCACAATGTTTGTTGCAATAAAGTGTTAAACTACACCCAGCGTCTGCGAATATATCATCCAAGAACTGTTATAAATACTCACAACTGACATTGCAGTAAACATTTTGCTATAATTGTTGAAGCAGTGTTTTGCCTCAACTGATTAGCTTTTCTCATTGCGCCAGGTGGCTGCATTCTTAAAGCATGTGTTAAAATCGAAAAGGGGGACGCATGTTGAAGGGTTTCAACGCGTTTTAGAACACATTTCTAACCTTTCGTGGCGTACGGGTGCATTCTCGTCCATAAGGAAAAGTTCTCAAAAAGAGCGGTGCATGTGCTATTAACAACGATATAGCGGTTTCTTTATTATGTGCCTTAGGTTTTATAGACCTTTGTGTCCCGCCTCTCTTACTATTTTCCGCATAAGTTATGCAAATTTCAGCATGATTTTCTGAAGGCACGTTTCCGTGAAAAAGAAAACTTTGTTCTTTCCTTCACTATTCTGTGCTGTTTGTCTTCGCTCGCGGTCAAGTAGACAAAGTCTACTTCGCTTTGTTTAAGGCATTTGAGAGGGTAAGCAACGAGTGGTTTCTGCATGTGCTCTCTTCTTACGAAGTTTCTCGTGCACGCGCCAGGCAGTTTCAGTCTTCAAGCAGTGTGCGAATTTTGAATAGTCTTCCTGATGCTTTTTTCTCCATTTGTCCGGTGCGCCCCTGGGGTGAAAATTTGAAAAAAAAAAACTATTATTTTATATATTTAATAATGAGATTGAGTTGTGCGTCCAGAATTCTCACTTGTTGCTACTTGATGATGACTTAAAGTCCTCTTTGAGTGCCCGTTCATAAGCTGAGTGTGCACTTCTGCATGGTGACGTGTGACACGTGCATCAGTACAATTAGACAAATATTTTGCTCATAGATTCCAATTAAACCAAAGCGCTATCAATATGTAGAAGACTCGAAGCGATTTCAAGCAAGTACAAGTTTAGGTCAACTTCTATTTAACGTGTGCCCGTAGTGTGTTACCTTGGGGTTTATTTCGATAGTATTTTTTTTCTCACCATATCTCCCGTATTGTTGGTTCAGGTGTAAGATTGCTAGGCATGATTTAGTTTCTTTATTTTTGTATTACGATAGTTAATATCTTTCGAGATTGTAACATTAATATAATCAAATGCAACATCACAAAGGCTGCACGTGCCGCAATAACATAAAACAAATATGTAAACAATTTGCAGTATTCACAACATCGGGTGGTAATTCGTTTTAATCAAAAACTGTTCGAGGACAGGCGTATTTGAACGCGTCCTTTTTGCAATTGTAGGGTCTGGGTTCTAGGTTGAAAAAATGTCTGTTGGGTCTAAAAAATACAAATGTCATATCATTATTGTTATATATGTTACAAGCTGGTCATCAACAATGAGTTTGTAGGTACGCTGTACTTAACTCTTCAATACTCTATCTAAAATATTTACATTAGATGTGCGGAATCCATGAACGGTAGCTGCGATCACAGAGAGCTTACTATGTCCTGCCGATCGTTCCCTCTATCGAGCTCCTTGGCTGGTCCGCGCCGCATGCGCTTGTCCTTCTTGTGTTCTATGCGCACTGTGCAAATGGGTCCCTACAAGTTACAGGAATTAAAAAAAAATGTCTGTCGTTCTTGCAACGTTTCGAATCCTGCATCAATGCAACGTGATCTACGTAACACATATAAATAGTACATATTAGATACAAAACGCTTTGCTATTCTTTGAATCTTTTTAAGTTCGGATATGCAGCACGATGTGGATCCCAAATGGTGCTCCTATGTTCTAACATTGACCTAAAAAGATATTTTTTTAAATAATTGTTTTCTTGAGGAGGAGTCGTGATTAATGTACCTGCGAAGGAAGAGCAGTTTACTCATTGCTTTGCTAGTTATTTGACTAATATGCGTGTACCACTTTAAGTCAGATGTAATGGTGAACCCAAAATACTTGTATGATTATACCCTAACTAGGTTTTGGTCACCAAGAGTATAATTATAATGTAATTGCTATTTATTTTGGGTAAATGGATGCCGAATAATATTTTAATAAATTACAGAATATTTCTCAGTCAGTAGACCATGTAGATCATTTTCTAAAGAAACATGTAGAACTTCAAAGTCAGCGGAACTTTTGATGTTTCTAAGAACAACACAATCTTATGCAAATAATGTAAACTAGTATTACAAGAAAGAATATCGTGAACAAATATTACAAATATTAAGGGTCCTAGAACCGATCCTGGGGGACGCCAAAGGTCACGTGTGTAGTCCCGGAAAAGGCGGTATCGAATTGCACAAATTAATATCTCATGTCCGAACAACTCTCCAGCCACTTCAAAATGTTAATATTTTGAACAACTCCTAACTTAGCAACTTCCTTAGTGAAATGCTATCGAACGCCTTATAAAGTCCAAGTACACCAGATCAGTTTTTCCACGTGCATTAAGTACAAACGCAAGCTCATGCACTGTTTTCTTTTTTCAGTAGGTTGATGATTGAAATTGAAACTCTTAGGCGAAAATTATGCTATTGATCGGTGATTTGAAGCACCGGATTTGTGGATTGGAATATCCTCTGCTATTTTCTATTTTGAAAGCATTGGGTCGTTTCTAGGCGTTTCTGAACATTGTGTGAAGTGTTTTGCGCTCCCTTCGCACACCTTATAGAAACTAAGAAACATTAAGGATGCTGTTTGATCCAACCGCCTTTTTATCAATATTTTTCTATATAGCTCTTAGCATGTCGTCTTTCGAAATCCTTATATTAGACAACGAGCTTTCATTGTAATCACTATATCCACAAGTTGTCTCTAATCGAGGATGGCGCATTGGGCGACTTGGGAAAGCATCAGAACAGGAGCGCAAGTCGACAACAAACGCACAAGACACACTCAAAAGACACATAGGGCTGCCCTGTGTTTCCCTTGCGTATGTCCTGTGTGTGTTGTGCTGTTGTCTTGCGCTGTAGTTCTTATGGTGTCTCTAAATTTGAACTATGTCAGTTTTCCTCAATGAAAAATGATGCATGTTAAAAGCGTCAGGAATTAAACAGAGGTCTTCTGCTCTCTCATTGTAAATATTAACTTCATTTAATTTCGGTATTAAAAGTTGATTTCAAGTGCAAAATCCTTTTCGGGTGTAGGGTGCAACGCACCTGCAGATCCAACTTTCTAATCAAAATAAAAGAGATGGCTCGGGGCGCAGCACACGCACTTGCCTAAGAGAGCTCGTGAAAATAATGCTCTGAAGCCGCCATCGCAGGCAGACACGTCGTTCCGTTTGTCTCTTGCCGTGTCCTCACTTTAAATAACCTGGTAGGAACTCGCGGCCTCCACATATTTGGTGACCCGGTCGAGGACCATGGACGATGGTTACCCCAAGGAGCAGCAGCGGGATCCCTGGCTTCCACCTCATTGGTTGCAGTCCGACTTCCGCCGTACTGGAACAGATACCCGAGGGTCTGGTTCCTGCAGGCTGATTCCCAATTTCATCTCAGCGGTGTGACGAGCCAGGAAAGCAAGTATCATCATGTCGTCTCGGCGCTGTCGCTGGCAGCAGCCGACGAAGTTTACGACATCCTTGCGCAACCCTCTGCGACAGCTTCGTACGACCAGCTGAAGGTGGCTCTCCTGCAAAGAGCCGAGGCATCAGATCGCTCCCGCCTTCGAGAACTTCTTTCGGCGGAAGAACTCGACGATCGTCGCCCGTTCCAGCTGCTGAGGCGGATGACTCAGCTCCTTGGAGATTGCGCCAACACGATCGGCGACGCTCTGCTGCGGGAGCTATTTATTCAGTGCCTGCCAACCAGCGTCTAGATGGTGTTTGCCACCTCTACGGCTCTCGACCTCACAGGCCTGGCAGCCCTGGCAGGCGCCGTTATTGAAGTTGCCACTCCACCAGTCGCCAGTGTTACATCGGCGGCAGAAGACAGTAGCGAAGCAATGCCTGCCGTGACAGGCACTCCATCGTCTGACGACAACCTCCAGCAGCTTTGCCAGCGGTTGGAACAGTGTGTTACTGCAGCAACGCACCGGCAAGATCGTCCACGCAGTCAACAACAACGTGGACGTTCAACATCTCGTTGGAGAAATGCTGACCATTCTCGCTCGGCAACTTCAGCGGACGTTTGCGTATACCACCGCCGCTTTGGCTCCGACGCCTGACACTGCCTTCGTCCCTGTTCCTGGAGCAAAACGGTAGAGGCGACGATTAGTCAGAGCCTACCAAAAAAGTCGCCTATTTTACATTGCCGACAGGACTACTGGAACCCGTTATCTCGTGGATACCGCGGCTGAGGTAAGCGCTGTTCCTGCAAGAAGCGCGGATCGATCACAAACGCCCATCTACTACCTTCGGGCTGTGAACAACTCGTCTATCCCTGTCTACAAGGAACGGTCCATCACCTTAAATCTTGGCCTCAGATGAGTCTACCGATAGGTATGCCTGGTCGCAGATGTAAGCAACGCGATGATCCGTGCTGACTTCCTACAACACCACAGCCTTCTTGTAGACATCAAGGAGAGACGTCTGCTCGACTCCACAACGCGACTCTCCGTGCAAGGCGTCTCAACAATTGGCACTGCAGGGTTCGCGTCAGTCTGCTCTAACATTGACGGGACATTCCGGCCTCCTCTGCAGCATTTTCCCAGCCTCACGCGAGGTCATGACTGGACCAGACCGGTTCCGAACGATGTCCACCATCACATCAAAACAACGGGCGCACCGGCTCACTTCCGACCCCGTCGTCTGGCTCCAGAGAAACTCCACATAGCTCGCGAAGAATTCGAGCATATGCTCGAGCTTGGAATTATCCGACCTTTGTCAACTGACGCGCAAATATCAAGGCTCAAGGCGTCAGGCTACCCCACCTCCATCCTGTCTGACGTTGTTGAATGCATGATAAAACCGAACAGGACCAGCAAGAGAAGTAGAGAAGGAAGTCGACATGCGGTTGTCCCTTATATCCACCGCATCTCTCACAACTTCAAGAGAATTGCCTCTAAATACGAAGTGCCGGTTGTGTTTTCAGCCCCCGACAAGCTAAAAAAGCTCTGCCCCAAAGTCAACACCCCGCGCACAAAGTCCGACAAATGCAGCGTTAGCCACCGCAACAAATACGTCAACTAGTTGCAGCGGGGTAGTGTACCTGATCCCGTTCACCTGTGGGAAGGTATATGTGGGACAGTCGGGAAGATGTATCAACGTAAGGCTCAGAGAACACGCGCTATCTCTACAATCCTCTCCGTCAGGGCATCTCGCTCTACATGTGAGGGACTGTGGATGCGCCCCGCTACTGTCCAGCACAAGGATCCTGAGGAGGTGTCTAGATAAGCGAACTCGAGAGATACTTGAAGCTGAAGTCATAGCGACCAAAGGAGACGCCTGCATCAGTGCTCCTTCGGTGACTTTGTCATCAAAAGAATTAGAGTACATGAAACATTTCTCTTAGATATTCTTAATTTGCTTTACCTTCCTCTTTCTTTTTTCTTAATATATTTACTGTCATTTTTTACTGTTACTTTAATCATGCCCACCATTTCCTTTTGTTTATACTGATTTCCTTCTTTTTTCACTTTTCTAATTCTCAGTCTTTACAGATCCTATCACTCCTTTCTTATAAATATTTGTAACATTTAACGTTAGGGTTCTTCATCTTCCTCATCTTCCGAATTAAAACGTCAGTTGCGAGTAAGCGCTTGTCCTGTGTAGTCTCCCTCTTGTCCTTGTCCTTCGCGCTTTTTAATTTTCGCTTTGTCAAGAAGCTGGGTGTCTCCCCTAGACAAGGTGTCCAAGAAGAACGGAGATGGGAGAGCGTGTGGCGACTATCGCGCACTGAACAAGAGCACAGTGCCCGATAGATACCCCTCCCAAACATCCAGGACTTTACTGTCAACCTCCAAGGTGCTATCATTTTCGAAGGTTGACCTTACCCGCGCGTACCACCAGATCCCTGTTTCTGACGAGGATATCCCAAAGACAGCCATTACCACTCCGTTTGGTTTGTTTGAGTTTCTCCGGATGCCTTTTGGCCTCAGTAATGCGGCTCAGACATTCCAGAGATTCATCGACGCCGTCACGCGCGGGCTTCCCTTCGTATTTGCCAACGTTGACGACTTGTTGGTTGCTGGCTTGACACCGCAGGAGCACACCAACCACCTCCGTCTTCCTTTCCAAGACTCTCAGACCACGGCATCATCATGAACGCCGCAAAAAGTGAGTTTGGGAGATCAGAACTCGATTTTCTGGGACATGGCTGGACCGACATGGAATCAGAGCTTTGTCGTTGAAAGCGCAAGTGATCAGAGACTTCCCAAGACCTAGCTCGATCACAAAGCTTCGTTAGTTCATCGGCCTGGTGAAGTTTTACCACCGGTTCATTCCGAACTGCGCGAGGCTACTCCAACCCCTTGATTCGCTCCTGGCCAAGTCTGCACTTGCCACTTCCAGCGTACCTTGGAGTGAAGACGCGGAGCAAGACTTTTGCTAAGTAAAGATAGTACTTGCAGACGCTGCACTTCTGCGACACCCACAACACGATGCCAGAACCTCGATAATGACTGATGCCTCAGCTACGGCTGTTGGGGCGGTCTGACAACAAGTGGGCGGTGAGTGGCAGCCCCTAGCTTTATTTTCCAAAGGTTAAAGCCCGCCCAGACCCGCTATAGCGTTTTTGGAAGAGAATTGCTCGCGGCGTACTTGACCGTCCGGCTCTTTCGACAGTTTGTCGAAGGTCGCCCCTTCGTCATCTCCACGGACCACAAATCACTCACCTACGCCATCCGCAGCTCTAGCCCTGTCTATACCCCTCGAAAGATCCGTCAGCTGGCCTTCTTGTCGGAGTTTACGACAGACATCCGGTGCATCAAAGGAAATCAAACGGCCCCGTTGGTGTACTGAGGCAGATTGACGCAGTACCTTCGCCTGCTCCGCAACTAGACATCACGTTGGTGGCTCGTCATCAGGCATCCGACAAGGAGCTACAGCAGCTCCGCACATCAAACACCTCTCTCAAGCTGGAGGACGTTGAGTTCCCAGGAGGCATCACTATCGTCTCCGACACGTCCACAGGAACGCATCGCCCATTTGTTCCGGTTGCGCTACGAAGGCCGCTTTTTGATGTCATTCATTCGTTGTCGCATCCAGGCGTGAAGTCGACACAGAAGCTAGCGGCCAATCGCTACGTTTGGCCTCGGCTCAAGTCCGACTTGCGTGGCTGGGTACGGACCTGCTTGGCATGTCACCAGCCAAGGTTCACCGTTTTCCCGTACCTCCATCCACGAGCTTCCTGCCACCATATGCCCGTTTCGACAAGGTCCACATCAACCTCGTCGGACCCCTTCGAACATCTCAAGGGCAACGATACATTCTGACGTGTATCGACCACTTCACAAGGTGGCCGGAAGCTATACCATTGCCGGACATGACTGCAGCCACCGTCACAGAGGCATTCGTGTCCTCCTGGGTAGCGCGCTTCGGATGTCCATCTGAAATCGTCACCGACAGAGGGCGACAATTCGAATCTAACTTGTTCACCGAGTTGTCCCGAATCCTAGGCATGACGAGATTTCGGAGAACTGCATGCCATACGCAGTCTAACGGCCTGGTTGAGCGTTTACATCGTCACCTCAAGTCCGCGCTCATGGCCAACGCGAACCCCAGCGAGTGGGTAAAACAGCTTCCGCTCGTCTTGCTTGGGGTCCGAACGGCGCTGAAGCAAGACCTCGGCTGTGCTACTTCCGAACTCGTCTATGGGACGACCCTGCGACTGCCGTCGGACTTTTTCGAGGTCGACCTCACTACAACCACAAGGCCAGAAGGCTACGCCACGAAGTTGAAAGACATCTTCGCGGACCTTCGACCAGTGCCAACGCGAGCGGTATCTGCGAAGACGCCTTAGTCTCTCAAGATTCGCACAGTGCAACGCACGTGTTCGTGCGCCAAACAGCCCGACGGAAACCGCTCCAGCCACACTATATGGGACCGCTCCCGGTTTTAGAAAAGAATCCAAGTTGATTTGTTGTACAGATCAATGAACGAGAGACACCATCGCTCTCGACCGTCTAAAGCCAGCCCATCTGGAGCACGCATCTGTGAACCTCATCACATGTGAGACGCGCGAGGAAAGCCCGAAGTCTCGGAAGAAGTCTGCTCAAGTTCACTGTACAAACTCCATGACCACAGCTAGCGTTCCAATTGTATGTTGTTGTTCTTTTCGTTTTATTTATTCGCTCGTTGGGGCTCCTCGCTAAGGAGGGGGGGGGGCATATCTGTAGGGTGCAACGCACCCACAGATCCAACTTTCTCATCAGAATGAAAGAGATGGCTCGAGGCGCAGCACACGCACTCGCCCCTGAGAGCTCGTGAAAAGAATGCTCTGAAGCCGCCATCACAGGCAGGCACGTCGTTCCGGGCGTCTCTTTCCATGTACTCACTTTAAATAGCGTGGTAGGACCTCGCGGCCCCACACGGGAAGGTGTTGAGGAACCTAGCCGTCCGGTGCGTCGAACAACGGGAAGGCGAGTCGCGCTGAGTCGGGGGGGGGGGGGGGGGGGTGCAAGCAGCGTATATAAGCAGTTCCTTAACTGAGCTATTCTAAAAACGTCTCTGTGACGTCACACGTGATGTCACATGTTACGTCACGTGACGTCACACGCATCTAACATTGTAAATAATCCTGCTAAATTTGGCGTAAATATTTTTCTGCCAAATTTGGCGCAAAAATATTCGCGCTAAGTTTACCCTCGTGACGTCACGTGTGACGACACGTGTGACGTCTAACGTGATGTCACGTGTGAGGTCACGAGGGTAAACGTTGCCCGCTAAGTTTAGCAAAAAGTCCCCGCTAAATTTAGCAGGGAAGGAAGAGGGCATACCCTCCTCTCAATATCCTCCCCTCCTCCCGAAGAGCTGCGCTCTTATTCGCGTTACTGAAAATTGTAAACGTCTTTGATTTTCCTGTTTCCACGCCTTTTTCTTCTCTTTTTCGTGGCAGATCGACCAAAACAGTGCGTTGGTCGGTTCACCGTCGGTGTCCACGGCCTGTGAGGTTCCCCCTGCTTCCGCGCTTGTTAGTGTGCTGGGTGTTGGTGTACACTCTAAGAAAAAAAGTGTGTAGTCGTGTGCATCAGGCGCACATGAAACCTTTTCCTGAAAGGTGCACCCTCCGTTAGCCAGCCAGTGTACTTGTACACCGACAATGAGCATCCTCCTCTCCCTTAAAAACCTCTAGGCGTATCAATGCACCGCCACGCTAGCGACGCGCCGGATCAACTTGTGCTTGGATTCCCCTTGGGGGTCACTTTTTGGGTTGAGCAGTTTCTTAGGAAGCATGGAGCTACTCTGTTCACTCGTTATTGACAGTAGAGTGGACCCTATGCTTGTTTTAGGCCAATCGGGTCCACGGGTAGAATCGCGTGAATACAGTCTCCAAGCTAGACATAAGGCAGAGCACCGCACCTGCCTGAAGGCCAAGGCCATGGGTAGCATCCACTGCACTATTAACTTTGGGTCGAACTTTCAAGAGGATATAAGTCACAAAACCCTCTCGTTGTGTTCATTGTTGGGTTGCCCCGAAGATAAGCCTTTGCGAGGGCGCCTCCTTCTGGCCTTGGAGGAGCTGCTGTTTTCCTACTCTACTCTTTTTCGTTCTCTCCCTAAGCTGAAAGCGTGGAAGAAGGTGCGCAGTCGCCGGACCAATGAACCGGAGGCTTTTTTATCCCTCAACTCCGCTGTCTGGGCGCGGGTAACGACAGGAGCGGGATCACGTGGTAAAGGTTTTACGGATGACGTAGTAGCTTTTTCCGATCTCGGAATGTGTGCTTCCCGGCCTAGTTTCTTGTGTGCTGTGCTGCGACCAGCGGGACTGCTGTAGATTTCATCCGCGACAACGTATTCGAGTGTAGCAAGATTTCTAGTGTTTGAAAAGTCCCACGCGTATACCGGCAACAAGCGGTTTCTTCAAAAAGGCCCGAGGAATTCATGTGATGCGTTTAGTGTTCGGTTCGGCAAATTACTGCTTCTGCCACAGTGTGTTGAATCTTCAGGGGCCCCTTTCTTTTCGTTTTTTGCTTGTGTGGTTCTGCAGTGCCCGTTTCGACATATATCTCGGATTATATATTTCAAGTCTGGTATTTTTATCGTGCGTGCACTGCAACCAACTCCAATGCAACAATTGAACGTTCCGGTCCGGATTACCTCTAGAATTTGGCAATGGCTATTTTCTAGCAGCCGGGAGAATAAGTTCCCCGACATTCTGTCGGCAGTCGCCTGCCATTAGCTGTCAACAATCATGTGGCAACTGCAGGTAGAATACTGACTTTCTTATTCTCCCGGCGTTTTGTGAAAACACTATTTCGTTGATACACGTTTTGTAGACACGTTTCATCGACACTAACGTTTCATCGTAACTCGTTACGCGAAATGAACGCTGTAGGGCCATTTTGTCGCGCGTGCTCAGCGACCCAGCCCACCCGTTCACGCCGCTTTGTGGCGACAGTCTGCGGCAGCTCATTACAAAGATGTTAACCCACCTGGCCCACCCGTACACGTCACTTAGCGGATACATGCTGGCGCGGCTCATTACAAGAAAAAAATAGAATCTAATATAGGAAAGCTAATCTGAGCAGTCGACGAAACGTCGTTCGATAAATGAATGGCTACTGCCGGTGGAATTTCATAGAAATAATTCTGCCGGCTGCTGGGAAGAATAGACACTACCTAAGTCTCGCCCCCTGTTCTTGTTTGCTTAGTAATATTTTCAGTTGTGTAACAACTTCTTCGTATCCCTTCAAATATCACAGATCGCTTGCAAGTTTCTACTTGTTTACGGAATAGGCTGTCTAATAAACTTCTAGGAGATTTGAAAACAATCCCGTGTGTTCGATTACCAACCTTTTTGCAATATCCGAGGCGCATACATTTTTTAAGGGTTTCCTTGATGTCATAAATAGGTTGATGATGTTAGTTATGAAGCGGGTGCATGAAGTGGTGTGACCATGCACCTTTGAATCGGGTGCATCTGTGTTCTCTTCGAATTCAGTGGGTGTAGAAAGAGGTCTAACTGGTACACTATTGAACGGGGTGCTGCCGTGTTCCCTTTGAGAACAGTAGGTGTAGAAAGGGGAGTAATGGTACACTATTTGAGCGAGGTGCAACTGTGTTCCCTTTGAGTGATGCGGGTTAATGTCACTTAGCCGGACGACGACGACGATGACGAAGACACAGGACGTGTGTGGACGCTGCTCCAAGACCATCAATGGGCGGCAGCAATATATTGCGTGTTCTGGGACCTGCAACCGCCGGTTCCACTGCAGATGTGTGAATATTGCCGCTGCGGAGTATGAACTTCTCGTTCAGAACGGAGTCAGCACCTACGAGTGCCAAGAGTGCACCAAACTGCCTGGCCTCGATTCGGCTAAGCTTGGCTCCGACGATGTGCCCTATTGTGTGGATCCCAGTGGTGATGCAGGCGAAGAACAACCTGACAAGGAGGGACTTGGAGACAACGCAGACCTCCGAACGATCATCCTTCAGCTTTGCCGGAAGGTTGATGCTCTCTCATCTGAAGTACAGGCCCTGCGAGCAGACAATGAACAGCTGCACCTTCAACTGGCCCATAATGCGGAACTCCTTCGTAAGTCCTTAGGCACTGGTCCTCCTCGCTCCCCTTTGACAAATCAAGAGGCTGCACATGCAAGTCATATGTCAGTGACTCCGAGTACTACAGCCAATGTGACGGAGCCATCTTGTTCTACTTCCTCAAATTTCGAAGCTAGACCTACCAGTTACGCGTCCATGCTTCGGACCACTACGACTGGTGGCGACATGCAAGCAGGGAGACAAGTACGCCCCCGGCCAGTTTGGAACCGTGCACCTAACCTGGAGCATGGGGACCCCTTGGTAGCCTCGACCACCGGTATCCGCGGCAGTCGATCGACTACTGACGAAGACGGATACACCCTTGTACAAAAGAAAAGGAGGGTGAAGCCCGCCACGGGCACGAACTCTACAAGTAAGCTGACGGCGGTACCTCGACCTCCGAGGAGTAGGGCGCTCTTTGTGTCTCGGCTTGACCCTACAACCACTGTTGACGACATCGCAGCAATACTCAGCAACGTCGTCAAAACATGTGTCTGCACCCAACTTCCGTCTAGACATATGAGCTATGCATCGTTCCACATCGCTGTAGAGTGGGACGATTTTGACAAGGTGAATGACGCGAGTGTGTGGCCCATTGGCTGTCTCTTTAGGCAGTTTTTTGGGTTGCTGAGGAGAAACGAAGAAGATGCATGATGAGTGTACCATTTATTATCAGAATGTACGTGGTTTGAGGACTAAAGACGCCGAGTTTTTTTCGGAGGCTATGTCAAGCACGTATTCAATCATATGCCTAACAGAAACTTGGCTTGTAGATGGAATTTCTAGTTCTAATTATTTTCCACCCAAGTATGAAGTATATAGACGTGATCGTGACTATGTGGAAACGGGAAAGAGCTTGGGGGAGGTGTATTGATTGCTGCAGATAGGAGCTTGAAAGTTCATCGGAGGAGCGATCTCGAGAGTTATCCTGAGAGCGTGTGGATTGAAGTAATGTCTACCGATGGTAGAAATTTTCTCATTGGCAATTACTATTTTCCGCCGATGTTTGATCACATTATTTTCTGTGAGCATATCAACTTCCTGGAAGAAAGAATTGACTTCTCTAAATTTCGAGTGCACATGTATGGCGATTTCAACCTTCCTGGTTACGATTGGGAGTCAGGCAGCTTCTTAGTTAGTCATACAAACACAAGGTTGAAGCTACTCTGTCTGTTAGACTTCGTTCATTTCAATGGTTTTGAACAACGTAATACTGTACGCAACTGCTGTGGAAACATACTTGACCTTGCCCTGGTAACCTCGGTTGTTGATATCAGTCTTGCCAAAGCTCCGCTATCTCGGGTAGATAACTATCATCAACCTTTTATTGTATCATTTTTCTTCCCACTTGCCAAGCGCATTTTCCATTCACAATCATGGTTTTCCTACTCCAACGGTGATTACTATTCCCTGTATCAGTATCTTCGGGACTATGACTGGAGCAGTGTTCTCGCTGATCAGTGTGTTGAATCATCAACTTCCACACTTTCGACTATTGTCCAGGAAAGTATGCAACTCTTCATACCAAAGAGGGTGTCTCATAAAAGTGACTATCCCATATGGTTCTCGAAGGAACTAAGACACTGCTTAAGGCGCAAGCTACACTATCATCGCCTGTACAAAAAAACTGGCAATGCCGTTTGGTACACGAAATTTAGTCAATGTCGTGCAGAGGCGAAACAATTGTTTAAGCGAGATAAACAACAACATGCTGACATCGCCGAGAACTCATTGAGCACACAGCCACAGTGTATGTGGAAGTTTGTCAAAGAGAGCATCAAAGAGAATGTTACCACGATCACATTGCGAGATAATGAGGATTGCGTCTCTGACCCTGTTGATGTAGCTAATATTTTTGCGCGCCATTTTAGTGCTTCTTTCAGTACAAATAATGGCCTAATGCCTAGCTCGAATATAAACTGCCTAGATTTTTTGACTGTTGCTCCAATCAATGAATCTGAAGTCTTGGAGGCAATTAAAAAATTGAAACCAAAGTTATCTACGGGAGTAGATGGAATTCCCAGCTTCATAGTAAAAGGTTGTGCTCCACTCCTTTGTCCAGTTTTGGTTCATATATTTAACTTATCACTTGCATCTGAAACATTTCCTACCGCTTGGAAGCGCTCTGTTGTTGTTCCATTACATAAATCGGGTGATCGATCCATGGTTAACAACTATAGGCCAGTCTCCCTCCTTTGCAGTTTGTCTAAAGTTTATGAAATTGTTTTGCACACCCGCCTTTATGCATATTTTTGTCGGAAGATTATTCCTGAGCAACATGGTTTCATGAAAGGCCGCTCCACAGAAACAAACCTGTGTTCCTTCCTACATCAGATTGTACCATCTGTCCATAGCGGAGGACAAGCGGATGTAGTCTACTTTGATATGAGCAAAGCTTTTGACAAAGTTAATCATCGACTACTGTTGAGTAAACTCTGTAGTTACGGCCTGTCCCTTAAGTACTGTCGTCTCCTCGATAGTTACCTATCTCATCGGCTGAACTTTGTGCGAGTATCTGGCCGATTATCTGCTCCTTTTTTATCTACTTCTGGGGTTCCTCAAGGTAGTAACCTCGGTCCTTTGCTGTTTTTAATTTTTGTAAATGATCTAGCTTCTTGTATTAAACACACGCGGTTTTTGTTATTTGCTGATGATATTAAGTTGTTTACAGCGGTTAAAACGGTTGACGATTGTGAATGTCTTCAGCGTGATATAGATTCTATTTCGGCGTGGTGTTTTTCAAATGACCTACTCTTAAATGAGTCAAAGACGAAAGTTATGTCCTTTTCTAGGAAGCGTAAAATTCTGAGTTTTCCCTATGTATTAGATTCCACCAATATTACTCGCGTTGAGGTCATCCGTGATCTAGGCGTTTTTATGGATCCTGCAATTAATTTCAATCATCACGTGGCTACAATTACGAATGCTTCCTTTAGAGTGCTGGGAGCCATTACACGAGTGACACGCGGGTTTTCTAAACCACTTTGTATTTTACGTTTGTTTTCTTCACTGGTGCGTAGTCGTGTTGAATATGCCTCAGTTGTCTGGAACTGTATTGGAGTGACAAATTCAGGTGTAATTGAGAGTGTTCAACGTAGATTCGTTCGTGTTTTGTTTGATCGTTATTTTCAACCGAATTATTTCTATAGTTATGAGAGGATTTGTGAACTCGTGAAGTTAGACTCGTTACACAACAGGAGAACAATTCGTGAACTGACATATTTGTATAAGATTGTAAATGGTATAATTGATTCCCCAGAGCTACTCAGTCACATCTACTTGCACGTTCCTCGTAAGTCTTGTAGACTTCATACTTTGTTTTACCCTACCGACTTTTACCATGCTGCACCCATAACACGCCTGCAACTGACTTATAACCATTTAGAACAGATTTGTGGGAATGCTAGTCTTGATATTTTTGATGAAAAGCGTAAATTTCGAAAGTGTGTTGAGGCTATTGTTTTTTCCTAACGTTTTGCTTTTATCCTGTTTAACATTTTTCTACTTATTGAGTCATTGATAAGTGCACCACTAGGGAGGCGTTAAGCTGTTGGTGGGTCACTGATAAATAAAGAATAAATAAATAACTAAATAAATGAATCGGTGCAATGGTACACGTTCGAATGGTGAGAATCTGTGTTCCCTTTCATTTCAATAAGTGCAGAAGGAGGTGTAGCCATACACCGTTGAATAGGGTGCACCTGTGTTTTCTTCGAAATAGATTTTTGTGGAAAAAGGTGTACATGTGCACCACACCAAAAGGTGTACATATACTCCCATATTTGGAGTGTAGATTATTCCCCCAAAGTGTGTAGTATATGTGACAAACACTTACACCCCCTATGGGTGTGCCCCATGACACCCTTTTTTTCTAGAGTGTAGCTTGTGGTCGTTATACCTTGTTTCCTTCTGAGAAATCGTTCGCCAGTGTTCCATCTCCGGATGTTGGTCGAGGATCAATATTATCAAAACGGGAACAAATCTTATACCACAACAACCTTCCAGCGGGCGTTGTACCCCACGGAAGAGGAGTACGGCCATCCCTGTGTAGTAACCTGGATAAATGAACCAAGACGTCCCCACTTCATTTTTTTTTAAATTAATCCTTGTTTGCAATGTCCCCACCACTCGTTTGATTAAGCCGTTTGATTGCGGGTGGTACGGGACCGTCCGCACAGTGTTGATATTGTTGTTTTATATAAACCGTTTGAAGTCCTAACTTGCGAGTTGGGGCCGATTGCCTGAGACGAGTGTCCTTGGTAACGTAAACGGACTAAACGGTGTCCGGAGCGCTGCGATGGAATTTGGCGTTGTTGCAGTCTTGATTACCTGAACACTAGTTCACTTGCTGTGTGAGTCGAACACCAAAAGCGGTATCTAGTTGTCGATTGGGCCTGCCGGACAAGTCTTCATAATACCTTTGATTTCTTCATCCACTTCGGAAAAAGGAAAATGAGCGCGCCAACGTTTCATTGCAGCAGTTCATTGGTGTAGTTTCGTGCAGCCGCCGCAACATTGATTCCCCTGCTCTTGCAGGAACCACGTCCCGACGGCCCCAGGAGTGACTTCACCTTTTGTTCCTCTTGTCTTGTTGGCTAGTCTTAACGAGCAGCTTGCGGCAGCATTCCCGAATCCCGGAGCCCCACACAATGCGAACCTGCAAATACGATCGAGCACGGCACCGAAGTTGCAGGTGTCAGCAACATTCCTATCTGGAGGATGAACTCTTTCCCCGACACGTCCGGCCGCTGGCTTCATCTGAAATACTTGCATGTCTTTGTGATTTATACATTATTTGTGCATTATTTGAATCATTTCAGAATACTTCAGGTCGTGGATCTTTCTAGGCTCGCACCATTCCCCGTGTTTTTCGGTTGTTTTTGTTTGCGCTAAAAACCCCGGAACGCTCGTTCGTTCTTAAATTTGTGAGGTCATGTGCCTCGAAGTGCGCCTCCTGGCGAAGCCTGTACGCATCCCATTTGTCGATGGTGTCGTCAAACTACGGCAGTCCATGGCAAGTTGCCATAAACTTATATTCTGTCATTTTTGTTTTTGAAATTTCTTTAACCTTGTCACAACTGATGTGGCACAGGACGGAGTAACAGATTAAATAAAGTTTCTTCGTGAGAACTTATTATATATGACTAGTAAGGTACTTGTTGGCAGCGTAGGTGGCACTTCCCGGCACCACTCGATAGTCAGGAATGCTTCGTCATAACACTTGTGCAAAGACCTTGTTATATACAAGGTGTTGTTTACACAAAAAACTAACTCTTCAGAAAAGAACAAGTAAGAGAGATAGCAGTGATCGCTTTAAAAACGAGCCAAATGCCCGAGAGAACGTTAACGTCCTACGACGTAAAATTAAGACAAGAGGTGGGCGGCAATTTATACTTTCACCCGCCGCCATCATATATTAAAGTTAATAGCTTCTAACTAAGCTAAAACTTCGCACACAGATGAACAAACTACCACTTCCTTTCAAGACTTCGTTCAGTTGTGTTTAGTATGCAAGACTGAAGATTAGCAAAAGGGTCGTTTTTTATACAACGATATCGAACTGTAATAAAGTACTAGGGATTTGTTCGGCAAAACATATCTACAAAAACAGTGGATCTACGGAAGTGAAGTGAAAAAGTGAGAAAAGTAGCATTGGTATTCGGCAGCAAAATAATCAGCGACTGGCGTAATTCCACGTGTTAGATATAAATTTTATCTGCGTAAAATATCATTATTTTATTCCCCCCTCCGCAATCGTATAAGTTAAGAGTGTCGCTGACCTCGGGTTTGTTTCAACCGTATATTTCTTATAAATTTTTCATTGCACAATCTGTATTACTTTTTCTCACCCATACCCGACATCGTGTCGGAATTCACAGCTTTCAAAACTTTCGTCTGACTGGTAACATAGCGATCATAAGGTGCACGTGACTTTAGTCACACAAAGCCCTGCAATGTACCTTTCCAAAAATATGCGGGGGCATCACCGTGTGCCTGATCCGTTTTTACGTTTCGATGTACGTCACGTGAGATTATCCAGAAATCGATGACGAATCTGACGTTGGTAGATATCAAATAAAAAAAATTTTGATTACCTACTTTTTGTTTTCGCTTTATTTTTTAGGTGTTCTGAACTTGTATTGATAAGATAAAATTAATTGTGCAGCATCTAGGATATACAAAGCGTTCGAGCCGCTCGAGTGTACAACTCAATTGCCCCATAACTCCCCATGTGTCAGGAAAGGTCTATATGGAAACACAATCTCATACGTTGATACATTAACTCGTCCTATTTATGCCATAGTGTTATAAACACTGTCGCAGATAATCCCGTTTGAACACCAAAATATAGAAACACCGAAAATATAGAAAACGCATTTTTATACTTATTTAACCATCAACGCAATATTCAGAGCGTTGATGACGTACATTTTAATCCTATTATTTTTGTCAGTCTTATATAATACGTAGCACTATGTTTATGTGAGGCATCAATTTAGGTTCTTAAATACTCGTTTTTGTTGAGTTGTGCGGACAGCGTCATAACCAAGCGAAAGGAGATAGTTGTATCTATTTCTATAGCCCCTTTTGAAAACAATATTTAACCTTTCTAAGAAGGAGGTTAAATATGGCCAATTTTACGTGGATGATGCATCTTGTGTGATTAGGAAATTGTTACAGCTGGGGTAAAGGCACCTGGCAATTGCAGTTTTTGTGCCTTAGATCCACCTTACATAATAGGTCATACAAACATATATATCGAGCGTAATGTAATGAAATCCTAAAACGACGCCTTTCATCTTCTTTCTTTTTTTTTTTTCAACGAGCCTAATTGGTTTCATTTAAACTCATCTCTGGTAGAGTAGCGAGCAGGAAGTTTCGCAAATGGCGTACTTTCCTCTTGTACCTCTTTTCGGGCACCTCACTTTTTGCTATGTTAAACCAAACTGATTTTAAGTCGTCTATAAATGGCGGCGCTTTCATCGAAAGTAGGATTGAAAAAATGATATTTGCATGTTTGCTTTCTAATTCGGAGATTAAATTTGCGCAAAAAACCGATATAAAATAGTATATACCTTTAAAATAAACGTTCGAAGTAGTGAAATCTAGTTGATTTATGTAACACTAAAAACTTATCGAAGCACTGTGTTCACGCGAAGTGATTTAGCTCCATGTATCCGGTGGCTCTTTGACGCTTTTGATTTTGTCAGCGCAGGGCACCACACTGGACCCTGAACCCATAACAGCGAACCTGATTATGGCTGGGTTCCGATGGATTTTCTTTTGCGTCAACAAAACTCTACGCTCGCACCGCCGCACGCGCCCCACGCGCACGCCTTCCCCGTATGAAAGATTCGAAGTAAATAACCAATTTAAATCTTTGACGAGCGTGCCTCCAAGATGCCATTTGTTTTAGCCTTTTGTTTTAAAACAGTTTCACACCAGCACTGATGTTGGCCAAGCAGTGGCCAATGGCTGGGGATGGTCTTTTGTCTAATGGCCAAAGAGTTGCCATTTTTCGGCCAAGGTTTGCCCGATGGCAGATTAACTGTGCCCAACGACCAATGGCCAGAGAAAGGCCAGTCATGCTGGTCAATGGCTAGCCACTGTCTCGCCACTGGCCAAAGGACCATTGCCAGCCATTGGCCAATGGTTGGCCATATTTGAGCTACTTGGGGTTACTGCTGCAGACGCTGGCACGTGCGGCGCGTGGAACACCTTTTCCTGCATTCTCCATGATGCTTGCGATATTTAGCAATAAGTCTGTTAAGGCGGAATAGTTATTAATAACCACCCATCTTGAAGATTAAGTATAGACTATCAGCTGCATAAAGCGGTTTCTTGAAGATCTGCCGCTGTGCGACACGCGTAGGCTACATGTCTACGCTCACACCAGCTCTAAGAAAAAAGGGGAGCCCGTGACTTGCTCCCTCATGTGGGAGAGCATATACGCTGACACAACCATTGCTCCCTAGAGGGAGCAACTGTAACGGGAGCAACCTTTGCTCCCCTACCGTTAGTCCCTCAAAGTTGAACCTCCAGGACGGATTCTCTTGCGCCCTTGCATTTAGGCCACTGGGACTAAGTGTTGCGCCCTTACCTCATATCGCGC
>JAZHYW010031291.1:0-31644 GCA_037355805.1 Ixodes ricinus | reverse complement strand
TGAGACGAACGACGGGCAGGCGTGTTTGCGTGCGCGGGGGGAAAAAAGGCTTCGAACCTGGCGGCACCGTTTAGAGCTGAAGCTTTCCGGCAGCAGCCTTGTTGCAATTTGAGTGGCCTGTCTGCGCACGCAAACATTATGCCGCGTGCAGATAAAAGCTGCAGTGGCGAGCGCACACTTTTCGGCCGCTGTCCGCGCGCACGCACGCAGTCATTTCAACCTTCATTACGGCAGCGGAGCCGTCGTAATGGCGGTTCCAATTTCCTCGGCAGTGGTGTTTGGAAAGCGAGGCTCACCTTGCTGTTTATAAAGTTGGCGCCACTAGGGGCGAACTCAGGATTCGGAGGTGGAATTGAAAACGGTTTCTTCGAGAGATTTTTAGTTTATTCCGTTAAAACTACTCCAAGCTGGATTTGACTGTTCGACAATTATTCTTTCTGTATATTATGTCTTGTACGAGAACATGCCGAGTTGTTACGCACTGCTAGCGATTAATATTAGCGAGCTTTAGTAGACTGTGTTTCCTTACGTCTAGCCCTCCGCTACCCCGAACTCTACAGCCACAGGCCACCGGCGCGCAGGCGCAGTGGCGGTTTTTTCGTAGCGGAGGGTTAGCGGAGCGGGAAATACGGTCTACTAAAACTCCCTATTACTTGTTGCTTGCTTCAAAGTATACCGTATCTTCCGTGTTAAATTAAGATTGTGGAGGAAACATTGGCGGACGAAATTACGTCAACAGTTTCCAGCGTTCAATCCCACGCCTACTGTAATGCTAAATTATCGCTGAATTACAGAATTATACATTTATAATGAGATTAAACAAAAAATCGTATTTTTCGCTCACAGTGTGCGCAGAAACGAAAACGATAGCTGTGGCACGTTCGCGCAATGCGAGTGGAATGGTGCCGTCACTTACCCGAGGACGGATGTGCGACGTGGTTAATTCTCATTGCCGTCGTGGTTGGCGTCGTGGATGCCACTCGAATGTATATCCTCGAACACGTGACGCTTCGCGATCGTGGTTCGGACGATTGAACCTTGCCCCATAGCACTTTCCTGGGAACAAGAAACCGCTCTGAACAGAACGACCGGATGCACGCCAGGTAACGGACGTGAAAGGGACCTGTTCATGTAATCGAAGTTAATCCAGTAAGACAAACGTTATTTTATTCCTTCAGAAAGCAGCGTCGCTTTTCCAGTTAACGAAACGTCAGCATCCAGTCCACCGCTGACACGGTGATCCGTGAAGTAAGTGGGTAAGCGCGTTGGAAGTTTCTAAAACCATCCAACATTACGCGTATAGCAACTGGATACTGCCAAAGTGGGATTTCGCTGAACGCGAGTAATGTTTGAAAACAAGTCTTTCAAGCATACGACTCGAAGATTCTTCCATCGTCGCGCCATCCTTGGTGGGATGCCAGGGCTGCCCTCTTCGCTCCCCTTTGCGCGGTACAGCAGACGGGAAGTCCCGACTTTCCTCTCCTCGCGCCAAAAAGAGAGAGGATATTTTCCTCCGCGCGCGGCGACGACAACCCACGAGGTCGAAATCTCTGCAAAGTGTCGCCTGTAAAGCAATCGCTTTAAAACAGCAACAACATTACGTCAATATTACATGGCTTACAGCGAGATAACGGAGTCACCGTGTTACAACAAACACCAACCAGTTGTGAAGCATACAGCTTGGAACATTCCGCGTTTCTGAACCCTGCTTTCTGCAGAACTGAGAGATCCTGTGTTCGATCCCTGCCCATCTCGATCTGGGCGAGCATCCTATCGACGTGCGTTCGAGTATTACTACTGCGTGATGCATATTATAGACCCCAGGCTAGCAGTCCTACTTCACTGGCGATATTTCTCGTCTGCAGAGCGGAGAGACCAGACGCCATAGGGGGCTGATCCACTCTCCGCTGTCTAAACAGACGCAGAATTTATCAACCTTCCATCCACCGTGACAGCGCGACGTTAATTAACTATTCCATAAGAGTTAAAACCGCGCACTCTAGAGCTTTTCAATCTATCTCCCGCACCGAAATGCCCCCAATGCCCTCCGCAAGCGCTGCGAGCCGGAGGTCCGTTCGTTGAATCCCTTTGTGCACGGCTCATATAACTCGGTCGTTGTTAAGCCTCGCGTGATGGCCACCCGTCCCAAAGCCCGGAGGCTTCCGGGAGCCATGAGTGATGGGGCGGCCTGGCGTCACCAGCGCCCCAAACGCGTCCCCAGTCGGAGAAAGGTCCGTGGCGAGGAAGGGACTGTCTACCCTGGCGTGCTGCTAGCTGTTGCGTGAAGAGCGTCGAGTGCCGGGCGCCTCGGGGTGCCATTAGGCCCTACGCCGCGCGTGCCGGCCTCCGTCTGCGCTTTCCGTCTGTGCTGCCGGCGGCGCGGATGCTCCAGACAGGGAGAAATGGAGCGGCGAAGAAGCTGCAGCCTCCGAGGGATGCTTCTCCATGGCGTCATCCCACGCTCGGGCTTCCCTCGCCGCTTGAGGAGAGGCTGGGATTCGGCGACGCTGGGGTCGACGGCTTCCTTCCCCACAGGCTGCAGAACACACGAGTGGATTCATTTCAAGCTGGAGGACGGCAGAGGCGCAATCGCAGTCGCGACTCGCCGCTGTCGCGTGGCGGCAGCTTGTTGCTCCCTGAGCGACAGTCGCGCTCGGAAAAGCGTCCCGTTTGGAGCAGTGGATCGCTAAGCGATTTTTACAGCCCGGTCGCCTCGTCGCCGAGCGGCTCTGCCAATCCGCGGTGCTTCAGATGTGACGGGGTGGCGACACGCGCGTGCTCACGTGATTTGTTCACGGAGCTGGATTGGCTGAATTGGCCCGTAGCGTCTACTCGAGTCCTTTGTAAGGCGAAACGGGGTATGGCTCGTCGCGCGACTGTTCTGAGCCGCAAGCAGTAATGCGCTTTACAGAGATACTACAACGAAATTTCGGCGCGTATTTCTTGGGTTATACATGTTCACTGGGAGCAGTATCACATCGTACACCGCAATATCTCGTTGGAAAAGACACGAACTTTAATTTTAAAGCGAGCGATCAGCAAATGGCACCTGTGGATGTCGCGAATGCCTCGTTTGTAATGTTCGTTTAGGAACATTGACAGATAGAGACGATACCTGTTTCGCCTAGAACTGTAGCATCACTGGTGCCCCATGCGTGCAAGCATGCGCAGCGTGCGCGTGAACGTAGCTTTGGCAAGCTTGTAATTGCACGCCCTTGCCCGCACGAGCAGAGAAGAGACGTAGCGGCGGCCGGATGCCCTGCTTGCAATCGTCTTGTCGACGTCAGCCTCGCCCCAGCTTTGCCCGACCCGAGACAGGCTACGTCACGATTCTGCTGGATGTGACCTGCTCTCCGCTTGCTGCTTTCCGAGCGCTTGCCAGAGTGGGCCGTTTATAACGACAAATACGGCCATCAGGCTCAAAATACAAATGCGCTATTGTCCTTTACGCATATTGTGGATCATACTGAGCCTATTTCTGAACACGACATGTCCATTTCAAATTTCCTTGAAAAAATTCAAAAGCTTTCCTCTTCAACTCAAAACCGAAAGGAGAAATCAAGTGGTCGTGACCTACTTATTTCACCAAATGGGATGACTCCAAGCTTCCTTCGTCCTTCTTACGCGCACCACGGAACTTGTCGATTTGCAAGCGATGATAAGTGTCGTCAGGGCACTCATCGGCTACCAACGCTAATTCAAATATTCGTCGACGGATTGATTGTTGCCCAGCATATACGTCCGAGTCACGCAGTGCACGTGTCCAATCCGTGAGTAGCGGCAGGCTGATGTGCTTCGGGTACCGCGGATGTATCACAGTGTAAAGGCGGAGAGCTTTCGAAGGAAAGGAGGTAGGAATAGTCGGCTATATTGTCGAATCTTCGTACCGAAAATGAGACTTTTACTTTTTACCCTTCTTTTTTTGGCCCACTAAACGATATCTGATCTGGTAAAATTATAACCTGAAATCGTTTATCCATACCCAAAATTCATTTCATGTACCCTTTAACACTGTGCGTCGAAGACTTCGTGGCGTTGAAGAAGCTGCTTGCGAGGAGTGGCTCAGTACGGGACCAAAGGACTTTCCGGGTTTTCACGGATTAAGTAAAGAAATGCCCGCGAAAAGGGGCTATATAAGTCTGACAGATGGCTGGGGCCCCCTAGGAACTCGCGCTTTCAGTACCGCGAACGATGTTTCCATTGTCTTCCTCTTTGCATATTCAGACAAAGCGTTTATTTTTTACTTTATTTGTTCTACTTTGAAAAAAGCGTGCGTGTGCGCACTTACATTGTTTATTTTTTTTATGTTTTCGCCGTGGATGCATTCGTGGTCATTAGTCTTCTTTTCCCGGTTCGCATCATTTGCATGCAAGCTGTGCAACGCTTTCAAGTGCCGTTCGTTGCCCTAAAGATTGTGCAGCTGTCGAATCTTCTTCAGTCCTAATCCGAAAACACGAGGGAAAAAGAGAATGCGTTCCGCTTATTTTTTAAATTTTATTTTTATATTTTTTTTGGGCGTACCATATGCATGCATGCTCTGCTTGCTGTACCTAAATTCCGATGCACCGCCGACCCTCGCCCATTTTACCAACCCTTGGCCTCTGAGAAAGCGTCTTATCGGAGCCGAAACACTTCACTTTGCACGCCTCTCCGCTTGGGCTTTATCGGCGGAACGCCCCGTTCAGATACTTGTGATCGCGTGATTTTTTTTTTTTTTTTATGGTTTGCTTTTTGCGAATTGGTTCCCACCTTTTTTGAGCGCGGGAGTGTGCGTGCTCAGCGGTCGAGCGAAGGAGTTCGCATGGGCTTGGGGTTGGTTGGGTGACTGGCGTAGGTTGCTGACTGGCGTGCGTTTCATCGAGGCCCTCATGTCAAGTTCCAAATCACGTGACTAAGCCGCGAATCATGTTGTTGACGTCCCAGCAGGGCGCGTATATTTGTGAATTAGTAAGCTTGCCGTATTTCTGTGAATGATCTGTATTGAACCAATTAAGGGATCCCGAGTTAAATCCCCACCCCTGCCCGTTTCCATCTGGATGAGCGTCGTACCGGCGTGCGGTTGTGTATTTGTACTGCGTGATGCACGTAAAAGACCCCAGAGTAGCATTGGTACAGTATAAACAGAGACTCTACACAAATGTTGTTTTCGAAATCTCTCGTAAAAAACTATACCGTGCTAAAAAAACAGAACAACAAACAGTGTAATGAACAAAGCGTAAACAGGGGGCAAATGAGCTCGAAAAAGTAATAATTATAATGAACAAACCTCGTGACTGAAGACAGCGAACGCAGAACTTATCAAAGCCTTGGTATCCTTTATCGTGCGGTTGCACCATGTGCCATGTGGTCGCCATACACCTGCTGCTTTGTCATAGCGCGCTTACCCATAAATTACTCCACAGTTGGACGTGTCATCGCGAGACATGTGGCTCTCACGTCAGTTCATCATCGAGATTTCGGCGTCTGCGATTAGTACCGAAAACATTGGCCAAGTATAATCTGCAAAAGGTGGGGGTGTGGGTGACTGTTGTACTGTTTAACACCAAGCCTCTTAGCATTTAAAAAAAGTATATTGGCTAACATTAATCTGTAAAAGATGGGATCGGGGGTGACTGTTGCACCGTTTAAAGCACCAAGCACCTTAGAAGTTTTTTTTGTTGTTTTTTAAATGTTATTTCTGGCATATTGGAGAGCCGTAAAAGGGGAGGGGGTGGGGGAGAGATTGGGAACATTATTGTTCTTCGTCCTGTGTCTCGCACGTGTTTCGCACGAAGCGCGAGACACGTGCGCGACGTGCTCTCCCAAGTACGAACCATCGGAGAAAAGGCTGAGCTGATCCGAAACGCCGCACACGACAGTTCAAGACACGTGCTTCTACTCGCTCACCTCGTTCTGCATTCGCGGGAATCGCCTTGGCGGAAGTCGGCGTTCGCGGCAGATTCCGCAGTCGCTCCCGCGCCAGTTCCGCCGGTATACCTCACAACAAGACGTTGTAACCATGAATCAGCACCTTAAATGTCGCCTAATTCCGCTTGAACGTGATTTTGGTTTGTCTTCCTTCCGGTTTGGAAACAAACAAAAACATTGTTATTATGTTCCATTTAGGTGTGCGTATATTTTAAGACTTTACGTATAGTTTCCCTGCTGCACATTACCTAATCACGATTGACCGCAGCGGACCGCCATCCCAGCGAGGAGAGCACTGCGTACAAATCACGTGACTACGCACCCCGCGCTTTGCTGCCTCTCCCAAAGTCCCGTGACACTCACAGGGCATTGGAATGTCTTCGCGTCCGCTGCTGTCCATCGGAAGGTGAAACGGAGTGGTCTCGACGGTGTCACTCGGTCCCAAAGGGGCCGGCTTGCTGCGGATGCGCGAAATCGGCGGCTCGTTTTGTGCGCTCGGGAAAACGCAATGGCGTCCATTGCGTTTCCACTTATCCCTCGCTTCTTCCTCTCCCCCTTCTACCCTGTCCACCGTTGCCTGTTTTTCCTCCTCCATGGTGAGGAAGATCTTCAGCCTTGCAGAATCTCGAGTCTGGTCGTCGGCCTTGAACAGCGACGACGACTCGAGTGACGCACCACTTACATTCGCTTCACCGAGCCAGCAATCCCTCTCCCAATCGGGCCGATCGTCACGTGACAACATGACGTTTACGCCGTCCGCGCTAACCCGAAACCACATGACGATTTTGAAATGAACGGGATCGGAGATCACGATCAGTGCGCTCTCCCTCCACAGCAATGTACACACATGGAGGCCAGTGAGTAGGTGTAGGCCACATTGTGTCGCGGCATGTCTAAGAGCAAATTGTAATTTGTTTTTCTGTAAATTTCTTTAAAGGAGGAATGAGTGTTTGCTTATTAACACCTTCGTTTACGGATACTTAAACAATAAAAAACCGACGGAAAGAAAAAAAAATAGTGTCGTTGCAAAAAAAAAAAAACACACGTCGCATACACTAACACACGCACAAAAAAAAAGCGGATTCACGCCCCGCTTCTTCTGTCTTTTTAATTGCCAGGGCGCGGAAACTTTTCGACGGTATAATCACCGGCGTAGGGGCTGAGTGTGACTGGTAATAACCGGGCTCAACGGTGACTTTCGCTCTCGCTTTTTGTTATTTTCTATGGTGCAACGCCGGTGAACCCTCGCCATTCTGACTTTCTAGCCCAGTAAGATAAATGGTAGATTCATTTGTTCTAAATATTATCTTAGCCAAATAACGTCGTACAAGAAGAAAAGGTAGGCACAACTCACTCGGGTCACGCGTTACTTCATCTTAGCTGGCAACGGACTACTTGATCACTTCGAGTCGGCGTGCAGTTTATTCCATGCAAATTAAAAGATGCATTCTTTTCCGTTTAAGAACGGTATTCCGTTCCACCTAACACTCTAAGAAAAAAATGAAAGCCGTTTACAACTCCCTGTAACGCCGGATCAGAGCGCAGCTATTGAGGAGGAGGGAAGGCCCGGGGGGGTGGGTCACGTGACCTCGGGGGGGGGGAGTCACGTGACCTAGGGGTCAGGTGACCTAGGGGTCACGGGACCTCGGGGGTCACGTGACCAGTGGGGTCACGTGGCCTCAGGGGAGGTCTCGTCGCCTGGGGGTCACGTGACCTGGGGGTCATATGACCTGGAGGGGCCACGTGACCTGGGGGTCACGTGACCTCGGGGTCACGTGACCTGGAGGTTGCATGCAACCTGGGTTGCGTACAACTCAGGTTGCATGCAGCCTGCGTTGCATGTTGGCGTAACCGCGCGTTGCAGGCAACTCAGGTTGCATGCAACCTCAGTTGCCTGCAACGCGCGGTTACGTTAATATGCAACGCTGAGTTGGGTGCAACTCAGGCTGAATGCAACTTGAGTTGCCTGCAACGCAGGTTGCATGCAACTCAGTTGCCTGCAACGCGCGGTTACGCCGACGGCGACGCCAACGGCGACGGCGACGCCGACGCCACTCAAGCCGGAAACGGGCGCCTAAGAGCTGCGCTCTAAAATGGAGCGCGACTAAAGCCCGGTTCACACAGTTGCGTTTGACTGCGTTTGACTGCGTTGCGGCAGCGAGACACCAGGACATCCCTGCTGCTTATATCGCGTGCCAAGATGATTCCTTGAATTGTATTCCACGCTTCATACGAAGCACAGATGTGCCACAAAATGGTGAGTTGGGCCAGTTGGTTCGTGACCACGTGTGTGCCGGTGACTCGCTTTCGGTTCTCGCCGCAACGCAGTCAAACGCACTCAAACGCAAGTGTCTGAACCGGCCTTTAGTCCCTCCGGTGACGAAATGCTTCTGCCACCACCATTAGTCCCCTGGGGGACTAATGGGGAGGGAGCAACTTTTGCGCCCCCCCCCCCCCCGTTAGTCCCTCAAAGTGGAACCCCCAGGACTAACTTTTGCACCCTTGCATTTAGGTCACTGGGACTAAATGTTGCGCCCTTACCTTATTTAGTAATGAATTGCGCCTTACACACCTAGGTGGCGCTAGTAAACGTCAAATTCGAAATAGGTAAAAAATATGTTATCGCCGGGGGAGGTTTTCCACAGAGCCGTATATGTAGAGAGTTTGGCCATTCGTTGGGAAGTATAGGAGACAAATCAGGAGGCGCCATTGGCCGAAAGCGGGATGGGCGTGTTCAAGGGCGTCTTCAGAAATTCGAATGTGACCAACCAGAAGCCGGAAATAATACCCTGGCGGTAGTCGCAAAAAACAAACCTGATAACTGCATTGGAGTAACTATCGATGACTGAAAATATGGTACACGTGATGTTTTAATCACGCTCATCCAAAATGATGGTGGAAGAGTGGGACTAGCGGAACGATCGACATAATCCGTACGCCAAGCGCCGAGGGCCGGGAATCTGCCGTCCGAGTGGTCACACTCTGTCCGAGCAAAACAGAGTTGAGCGGCGCATTCGTTTCTTACATCTTTCTGCATGATTATGATCAAAACAACACGTGCACCCTATTTTAAACCACAAAGAGTTACTACACTTCACTCTTACGCGCTTATCAAGACCATATACGAACATAAACCTTTGATCAGAACTGTTCCTCGCTACCACCGCTAGGGGATTCTTTTCGGCTTCTGGTTGGTCAAGAGAGCATGCCAAGCCCTCTTTACGAGTCTGCCGCACGCCCTGGCTCTGCCCGCGCCTCCCATTGACCAAACTCTCTACATATACGGCTCTGGTTTTCCACGCTCATTACATTCACATATGAACAGCGCTGATTACACATTTGCGCACGTATTATATATTTTAACATAGACGCACAACACACACGGCGACGACACTCGAACTCGATCGCCACGCCCAAAGGCAACCTGCGCCTTTTATACTGATCATATGAAAGGAGTCATTTGGTCAGTGACCATCTGAACCGTGAACGATGTTACAAATACGGTGCTGCTTTCGCGCCAATATTATTCGCCAATATTGTTGCTAAACTTAACAAGGAGTGTATCTCTTAACAAAAAGTAACTGTACCCACAGTGATTATTTATGACAGTCTGTAAAACAGCGTCCCCATAGGTTCCCAGCATCCATGTTGTCGCTTCCCTGGATAGACTGCCCCTCTTTGCGGATGCGCGTCTCCGTGGCACCCGCATCGTCTCTTGCAAAAAAAAAAAAGACAAAAACAAAACAAAAAAGAATTACCAGATTTTAAAGAATACAAAAATAAAAATAAACATAATGAACATTTTTTTTTGTCTTCGGAAACGTTTTTACCACGTGCTACGTGGGTATTTTCATCCCAGTTAAAACAAAAAATATATAAACGCTTTCAAAGCACGTTACAGTGTTTGCGTAGAATTGTTACCTTATATTATATTTGAGTGTTTATTAGAGCTTCGTCAATTTAGCAGATTTTTTACTACGCATCTGACAATAGCAATACACTCTTCAACATGCTAAACCAGTGGTTCTCAAAGGGGGTCCGCGGACTCTTTGGGGTCCGCGAAGGCATTCTAGGGGTCCGCGAAGGCCTGCCTCATCAGTAAAGCCCGGCACGATGAACTTTTCAGGTCGAGAAGATATGTTTCAGTTTTCGGGCGAGTTTTCTCGTGTGTATGTCAATAACAGAGGTCTAGTTCACACTAGCCCTAAGTTATATCAGTTTAATAAATCCTTATTACCACCAACCCATACCTTTCTCCTCCCCTCACCACGAACGGGGTCCTTCAACTTCCCTGCCGATCCACAAAGGGTTCGCGAAACATCATTGGTTGAGAACCACTGTGCTAAACGATGTATTGGGTTTGCTGTAACGGTTAACTTGCAGCCACCGATCGTAAACTATGTTCTGGTATATTACACAAAGGTATGTACTACATATGATGGCGCAGTATTCGCAGGTTAGGTTTCGTATTATGCAAGTCCCATGGTTTTTGTTGATGAAGGGCGTGACATTTATACATAATTGGTTTCTTCACATGCATGTGCACACTACACGAGCAAGTATGGGACAGCACTAAGTTTTAAAGCTTTTGAAACTTTATTGTTGCATATTTTAAACATTTATAGCCATACTGCTGAACAATTCATATTGAACAGCAGAACAGTTTTCATGTCGTGTACGCTTTTAAGGCAAGGCAAACAGTTTGACGACGAATGGAGGCAGCAGACAACCACAAACGCTTGTTTCCTGCCATTTGTTTTTTCTTGCTCCGTTATTGCACTGTTCCCTTTTCTTGTATGTAGTAACATATCTAGTATGGTATAGTGTGTTTAATCCTCCAGCTGCACTGTCGGCGAAATGGCGTGCGCCATCACTATTTTTCATCTTCACGTAGCGATCAAGGGAAATTTTACCGCATATTTTGTAAAAATGTGTTTAATAGGACTGCTATTAATGATTGAAATAAGTTTTTTTTTAGTTGCTATTTATATAAAACAAAAATACCCCCCCCCTCTCCCCTAATTTCTTTTTTTTCGAGTTTTTTTTTTTTTTTTTTTTTTACAATTGTTGAAGTCACGGGCACGGAAAGACACTGACGCGTGTGCGAACCTGGAGTTCTCGTGCAGTGATAATAGCGAGCCTCATCTTTCCTGCTCTACATTCCGCGCCCAGCTTATTAATGGCACTATTGTTTGGTCGCAATGCCATAAACACCGATACAAACATTTTAGCTCGCCACAGTCTCTCGACCCATCTTTTTCTTTTCGAGAAAGAACTCGAGGTATACCGAAGCGGTTGTGCAAGTTATACTTATTTACTGTGGAGAGAGCGCGTGGGTAAAACGACCCATCATCATGATGATGGTGAGGATGCGAGAGGGACGCGGCAGGCAGCAGGAATAACGCAGCTTGCTCATTTTTTGTTTCCTCTCCGTTGGACTTGGCGAGTGTATCTACTTAGGGGTCCATTAGCGGAGCCGAGATAGAGCGTGTGCCGTCGCGTATACGCACCGCTTTACACATCGGGCTGGTAATGAACGTTCTGCCGAATCTGGGCCAGATGACAGCTGGACGTCCGCCGTGCAAGAGGCAGCAGCGGCATCTTCCGCTCAAGTGGTGACTTCATTAAGACACCGCTCTTTCTCCACTCTCGTAGGAAGAGGCAGGCGTTGTGCTCTTCGTCGGAGAAGAGGCTCTCGCAGTCAGGGACGGCCATGATGGATCCGCTCCATCGTTTGCTGGTGCGCGGAGTCAAGTTTTATCGCAACCGTGATCTCTATCTCGCATTAAATCTGGGACCACGCTCCTCTTCGGAACAGTCTTTCGAGGTGGAATTTCGGAATCAACGAATTAAGCGTTTTGAAAATGCCACCCTTGTTCTCTTGCGATGATGTCCTTTTTTGTCGTTGTTTTTAATACGGCGTGTTCTAAACGGCCGCCAGCGGCGTTTAAGGTGACGTCAGCATACGTAAATGCGTTTGAAGGGAAAAGGGCGAGGAGACGGGTCCGCCGTTGCAACTCCGCGTGGTACACACATCTCCGGGTGGAATTCGATTCGATTAGAATCGATCTCCCTAATTGGATGTAAACGGGATGAGGGAATTGGCGCGTCTCTGGGACTGTATCATCTCTCGCTCGCAAAGTTTGCTTTATTATTATTTTTTAACCATTATTTTGTGTTTATTTTTTCACGCTCTTCCGTGTACCCTCCGAAGCCGCTTTGGTTCTCCTCACTTTGCCCAAACGGGGTGGCGGCGCTTCGGGACTAAACTGCCGATACATAAATTCGCCTCGGGATCGAGTTGGGAGATCCGGAAAAGACGGGCATCCCCCTTCTCGGAGCTTTGCAGTCAGTGAGTCGTCCCGCTTGGGCGTCGAGGCAACGGCGCCGTACCTTCTCCGAGGGGTGCCGTGGATTATGCAGCGGGCCGGCCTGCAGGGTGTGCGCGATCGGCAGTGTGACGTCGCCGCTGTAAATTATCTGCGCTCGCACAGCCGAGGGATTGCCGGAGATTAGGCACGGTTCGCAGAGCGTGAGCAGCCTGGGAGGAAGAACCGTTCGTCTGCTTCATTTTTATTCCGTGTCTCTTTTTACCGTTGCAGGGCAAGCGTCGCAAGAAAAGAGGCCGTTATTTCTTTTTATTCTATTTTTTCTTTATTTCTGCCATTGAACATACACGGAGACAGCTTAACGTCCCATGATTTTGTCAGTTTTACTGCCGGCTCGTTCGGGAAGCAAGGAGAGCAGTTCTGTTTTACTTACACATATCAGCCGCCACGGGTCCGTAGCACCGATGAAATTGGGTTTGTTCAAGGATTGGACTCAGAACGAGACGTCGTTAAATGCAGCTTTAGCTGGATGGGTGCTGCATGCTGGGGGCTTGTTCGATTGGCCGCCTATAAGAGATTAAAAACACAGAGAAAGACTAACGTCTCTCGTTTGTCTCTCTCTCTCTCTCTCTCTCTCTTTTTTGTTTCCTTATTTGCGCGGTGTGTTCGTCGATAACCTTATTTTTAAATTTCGCAGCGCTGATGTACGACTTGGAAGCTCGTACGTTTCGACGTCTCCCTGAGCTGTGCGCATCTTCGGGCGAATCTATCTGCTCGGCGACCGGGCAAGATCTTCGTTGATTTTTAATTTAAAAAATTTTCCTGGGTATTTGAGAGATTTTGAATGACATTCGGAGACTTTGTGGAGGACCCAAAAACCGTACAATCCTTCGTTTTGGCGAGCAGCCGCAGTTTCGCTGCTTCACGAGGGTGACTATTCTGCTGAAATGCTCTTACGTTCAGAACTACAGGGAAGTAATTTCGCGATGAAGTGAGTAGATTGAAAGGTGTACTGTACCAAACATTGAGGTGTCCGTAATAAGTGGCGCACGATCTGTCCACGACCAAACAGCCGCCGATGTGCGCGAGCACACGCAACGAAATTGACGTCATGACCCCGAACTGTGTGGGCTCCGGGAAAAGGAGAATGAAGACAGGCTTTTCATTGCTTTTCATCTCCACAGTGGAGTCTGTTGTAAAACGTAGGCGATTAATTGGTCGAACTACCGTAGTTAGACTAGCGCTCTTAACTGTCACTGAGCCAACGAAAGTTGACTCAATCGCCATCGGCCGAAGTTTCACGCCGGCGCCGATGGTCATTGAGCCGATAGCGATCATTGAGTTCAACTGAGCTGGCCTGCCTCAGTTAACTGAGGGGGTTCGCCCCCAATGAATGGCCTCAATAGAGCTAAAGATGGCGGCATCCGCCGCATCGCCGCCCATGGCCAGCGCCAGCGAAGCACTTACTATTGCCGAAGATTGGGGCAGGTGTCTAGAAAGTATCGTACCAGCGAATATTGACCGAAGAGGTATGATTCGGGGACAGATCGAGCTGCGGAGAACGATCACGGCACGTCGCGGAAGCCAAAGCTCCGCGAGGACGGCCATTGCGATGTCGGTGCCGATAAGACTTTCGATATGTTTCTCTGGATTGAACTCGTCTGAAACCTTCTGATCATCGTTTCTTTCCTCTAAAAACAAAAACAAAGAAGTTCTATAATGGACGCAAAGTGTGCATATAATTAATTTGCACTCACATAAGAAAAAATAAGTAATGTGACATCAGTTTTGGTTTCGTTTCGGTTTTCAACTTGTGTCCCTTGACGCGCATCAAAAGTCAAAAAGCCAAATTGGACGTTTAGTGTTTATGCAGCGCAAGGTCGGTCTGCCGGGATGGGGCGACACTGCATGGTTTACACTGTAGATGAGCAATTTGGATAGTGCAGTACGACTGCTCACCTGGGGTCTTTAACGTGCACCACGCAGTAGTGATACAAGACCGCACGCCGGTACGATGCTGATCCAGATAGAAACGGGCAGGGGTGGGCAGGATCGCTGGGTTCTGAAGCGCGAGCTTTCGCTCCACGCGCGTCGAGCTGGGTGTGCGTTTTATCCCACTCGGCCACCGATTGCCCCCACAGTTGGGAGATGCCCATGATCGTTGGCTTAATGACAGTTGAGAGCGCTGGTGTAGCTAAGGTATTAAAGCACGTAGCTTTCACTTGCGGAAGATGAAAAACCTGTCCTTATTCTTCTTTAGCCCGGAGCCCACCGTCATTTTAAAGGGGCCATGAAATGATGTTTCAACTTCTTCCTCCTTGGCTATCATTTTCAGCTCAAAAGCGAAATGAGAAATCACGCGGTCGTAACCTGCTTGGGCACCGGTACGATTAAAGCCCCTTCATGTTTTAAAAATAGTGCGAGGTGCGTCGATGCACGAGGCATGTGCAACGTGCAGCCCTTGGGAATCTAGCACTCAGCTAGATTTCAGACACCATGTTCTTCCCAGAAGTGGCGGGCGGCACGTGTGTGGAGCATTTCCACAGCAATAAATGGCGCCACTTTTCCCAGGATTGAGGGGCCTTAGGTACGATGACTCCCTCCATCTTTTTTAAGCACGCCATGGAACTTCTCATTCGCAAGCGATATGGTAAGCGCCGTCACGGAACTCATTGGCCACGAACGCAAATTCAAATATTCGTCGACGGATTGGTTGTACCTCCGAGTGTTCGTGTCTGATGCGTGAGCAGGGGTCGGCTGACGTGCTTCGGGTGCCGCGGATGTGTCACAGTGAAAGGCGGAAAGCTTTCGAAAGAAAGAAGGTTCGACATGGTCCGCCATATTTTAAAAATTCTGTACCGAAGTGCAGGCTTTTAACTTCGTACCATCTTTCTTTCGTCCCACTAAGCGATATGCGATTAGTAAGATTCCAATCTCAAATTATTTATCCCAGCCCGAATTTCACTTCATGACCCCTTTAAAGGGACACTGACAGGGTATTTATGTTCGCCAAGGTTTTTATTTGTGCATGACATATGAGCGCTCAACAACCCGGAGCAAAATTTGCGGCTCGAAATTCGTTTTCTTTTTTCCCGAAAACCGCCGATTGAGAACTGGCCGGTTTGAGTCCTGCTCACTCTCTTCTTCGTGATCACGTGCCGTTTTCTATTATGGTCCAGACACCTTTTTTTTTGGGGGGGGGGGTTTCTAATCTATTGCAGATACGTTAATAAAAAACGTTCAGCCTTTCCACTCTCGTGAAGAAGGAAGACTAGCGGAGCTGTACTCGATACACTGTGTGCTTCTTTTTCGTCGTCGTTTGTTTTTCCGCTGTTTCCTACGATGAATTCCCACCAACGCGCCCAACTATCCAATCTTCTATTATAGCTGGAAAGGTTGCCGCCATCTACGAGCGACGGCGGAAACCATACTGGTTGTGTGCTTGCCGCCGTTGCTTATAGATGGCGGTAGCTGCCCAGTTGGGTTTGTGTCGACATACACGGACGCGATCCTGGGAAGCTCCAGCCCTTAACAGCTCCGCTGTAAAAAAAAAAAAAAAAAAAGAAAGAAAAAGAGAAGAAAGAAAGAAGGAAAGTTGCACAGCCACGTGATTTTTGTCAACTATCTGCTCTATATTTCTTCTTCCTTCCCAGTGCAGTTTCGGTATCGGTTTCGAGCAGTTGCGTTTCTTTTTCGTTTTTTTTTTTTTACTGAAATGAAATGTTTGGTTTAGCATCCCTTTAAGGCATTCGGTGAGACAACGACGAGTCGTTGGACGAGCGAAGCGACTAAACTAAAATGATAAAGCGTAGTATGCACGGTTGGCGTTTTGGGGCGTAGAACACGTCGTATGTTCTTACCTGTAAGCTACTAAAATAATTATAGTTTTTTGTTCTTACTCATTTAAATTCCTACAAGCGCGCGCTCCACCACTAGCAAATGAAGCACGCGCAGTCTTAAGCGTTCGCCGTTAATCTCCTAAAAAGAAAAAAAAAAACGAACGAAGAACGCCTTGAGCCATCAATGCAAGCAATAAAAACAGCCGCGCTTGAAATTTTCCAGTTTTAATCGCAGCAGCCGCGCATTCAACGCGCGGAGCTCGTTCTGGTCTTCTCGCCACGCCATTGATTACTTGGCACTGGGTCGGAGGCCCCAAAGGCTCTTGCTGCGCCTGAACTGTAGCTCGAGGAAACAAAAGCAGCCCGGGGTGAAGGAGGCGACGGCGGCACATTAACTGGGAGACGAATGCCAGGCAACATCTTGGCGCTCGAGCGCGTCTCGGAGCGTTCGCTCACTTTCAGTCCGAGAATTCCAAAGCTATTCTTTTTTTTTCTTTTGCGCCGTTTTACGACGAAGAGGATGGGGGAGAAAGTTCCCTAACGAGCTTTCTTCCCCAAGCAAACCCTACTCCATTTTGCCTTACGATGGACCGCGGGGGACGCTACGTGCTATCGAAGCCAATCCAATGCAGCGTGAGCGTCACGTGATCAACGGCAGGTGCGCAGCGACGTGGTGCTATAGTCACGTGACTCATTCAGAGCGTTGGATCGCCTAAGATGGTCCGTAGCATCCGCAGCGGTGCATCGTAAGATTGTCTTAAAAGTTCCGCAGTCGTTTGTTTTTCTCCTTTCCTTTTTTTTTTTTAATGATATTAGCATTAGCACGGAACGCGTCTATGAGGCGGCAGCGAGTGCGGCTGTTTCTGAGGGAGAGATGTTCTGGAAGAAAAATATAGGAGAAAAATTAGAAAACGAAGTGGGTTGAGCCAAGAAAAAGGACGAAGAAAGCACTGCGTTCGTTTGCAGCGGGTTCGGGATGGGAGCCGTGGAGCCGGTCCTGGCTCCAAAGGACCCTTTTTGTTTTTCTTTTTTCGACGGCGAGATATCGGCGCCAATTTGTCTCGATTAGGCCGGCCAGCGCGGGCGTCGATGTCATGGATGGCCTGTCTGCGCTGTTTATCTCAATGAGGCTCGCCGCAATTCCCGTCGCCGTCCAATCTCGTGGTGCGCGACAGCTGGAGCTGCGCACTCATTTCGTCCCGAGCCAGGCATCCTGCCGTTCCCTGCGCCGCCTCGTCCCATCCCGAACAACAGATCTGCTCGAGTTGCCAGAGATTGCCATGTCTATGACAAATCGCCGTGCGGGCTCTTGTTTATGCTCTCCGTTCTGGTTGTTGTTTCATTCGCGCGTTTTACACCAGCTATAAAACGGCCAACCCTCGCGACGGAGCGAGGTAGAATTTTTCTCAAACGCATATTTTACCGTGTCTGTCTCCGTGAAAACAAAAGGTAGAAACGAGCGAGCATACAATTACGAACAAACGAGTTTGAAGTATTCTAAGCGCGCGCAAAAATATTTTGTGGCTTAGTGGTTCCACGCTTGAGCGTCGCGAAGGCTGCGTAAGGCTGAACTCCATGGAACTTATGCGACGAATACGCACGCCGACGGCACGCTGCTTGCCGTGACATAGCAGCCACTTGGATTCCACGCGCCGAGCAGCCGCCGTCAAATTGCGGTTATTCCAGCATATTCGTCCCATGGATAGCCTACTGCCAAAGGCGGGCTGTACCGCTTGCCACGACCCCCACCATTCGAGACAAGAGACTTGAAAGCTCATGCTCGTGACTGGAAGAAGTGGAGGTCTTACAGTCCGCTTGAGTAAAACGTGTCCTTGCATGTGTTCTGTCTGTCTGTTTTGTTCGTGTGTATGTGCGCACTCCGACCTGTAACCTTCAAGCTATTCAGTCTGTGTTGTGCCCACGGGAGAGCGAGCAGACTGACCTCAACCAGCGGATGGTACGAGCCCTTGCGAATCCCGGGTCCCACTCCCGTGTACGAGCACCAAGGGGGGGGGGGGTTGCTTACGTTGCGTTGCATAGGAGGTTCTCTCGTTAAAAGGTCGCTTCCTGCGCATGAAAACTGGGCCCATAGTCCGTGTGTTCGTAAGGAGAAAACAGACCTAATGTTCAATAAACGCATACGGATGCGCGCGCATGTACTACGTAAGCAAGTTGTCAAATACAAAGCAGATATTTATTTGTCCACTGGAAATAACACGATCGTTTCGCCGCATTCGAGTCAAATGAAACATTTTTATGTGGTATGATGGCGTGTGACTCACAGCGTGTTTGGTTCTTTTGTCTCGCAGGTAAAGTGCTGCTCCCTGGGATCGTCTATGCGGTTCTCGCCAGCTGCCTGGTTCTCTGGGGTCGCCCAGGTCCGACTGTCTTTTTTCACCTCTTAAGAAAAAAAAAAAGTTGTATTTTATTAGTTTCGTTTTGTGCCCGAGGTGCATTCGTCTTCGCGGCCCGAAGTAACCGAATAAAAGGGGAAGAAAGCGAAAGATGGATTTTCTCGACATTCAAGGGGATTAGATTTTGTGACGGATGGAACTCCGGAAGCCAACGCGCCAGGCGCTATCGCGTCGCCGCTTATTTCGCGCGTTCATTCATTCCAGGTCCGAAAGGCCCTCGTAGTCGCTTTTGTGTCGAATTTCGGCACTGTATACGAAGCGAAGTCGAGCTCTCAACTCGTCTGAATTGTTACGTGAAACGTCGCCTTCGTATTAATGGGAAAGCGCCCTCACGTACAATCGTAGATCGCGACAAGCGTGTCTTTTCGTTTTTTTTTTTCTCGTTCGAGTACGGTTGATTTATTGCCCCCGTGCCTGATATTTCGCATCACGTATCTTTTATCCGCCGGGCGGGAGCAGATCAAGGAGAAGCTAGAGACGCCGGGTGTATTTATCTTCGTCAGCGACAAATCTCAGAGCTCCGAGGTTCGCATGCGATGACCGATTTGTGTCGCGACTTCGCGGTTTCCCGTTTAACGTTCAACATAACTTTGCCAAAGGCGAAAGCTATACGGCCCCTCTCCCGTGGAGAGGTGCAATGCGACGCGGATTTTTGAGCTTTTTCCTACCCTAAATATATATATATATATATTTATATATATTTTTTTTTGTATATGGTGTGAGTATGGGGGGGGGGAGGGAGGGGATTATAAAACGATTTCGTGAAGTGTTTAAGAACACAAACAAGAAAACTTCGATGTTAGTGAATGAGTGAGAAGGGCTGTGACCCTTTCATTCACTACTTAATTTTGGAAATCATACTTTGTGTCACAATATGTCAGGGCGCAGTCACAATCTAGGAGACATCCAAAAACAGACGCAGGCCACAAGCGCCCAAGTCATGACGCTTTCACCATAATTGATCGGTTTATGCGATGACAACACACGCACATAAAGACGACGGACGCTGTGACGTGGCGCTTTTCGCGCTGGTTGATTGGCCCTACTGGCTCATGGCGTCGTCTGCGCTCTGAGCTATGACGAAACGAAATATAGAAACGCTCTGCAAGGAGGTGGACGTTTGTTGTTGTTTTTTGGCTTCTGCTGTTCTTGAAATAAAAATGAGCAGAAAATGATTTTTTTTTTAGATGCGGAGCATCTTTTGCTCGGGTCTATGTCCCGCGGCGTCGTAGTCCGCACCCGTACTACGCACGCGCAAACTCTCCTCCTTCCTCTCTCCAACAGCTGCGCGTTACTCTCCGCTCTCTACCAGCTGCGTGCACCGCGCGTGCGTTCGATTGTACTCACACCGCGCGCGCACGCGCAACTCCCCTCCTCTAGTCTCCTCTCCTTCAAGTGTGAAAAAAAAATGGCGAGCGGCGAGCGTTCCAAGCTTTCTCTGCCGCGAGCCGCGACGAAGGCTCGCGTAGGGGGTGTCGCTAGGGCAGTCGGTGGCGCCATCTCTCGACGTCATCACGCAACTGACTCTTTCCTCGGAACCAACGCGATACTCCGCATCACCCCATGGTTCCCCTCGGGATGGTGGTGTAATTTTTTATTTTTTCTTCCAGACTCTGGAGCAGTTTGCTCACTGTTTCTCAACAGACCGGTATTTCAAATGTTTGACATGAATGAGTCCGTGACCTAAAGTCACGGACATTTATAAATACTACCTTTTATTGTATAATCAATCAAGTGTGTGTGTGTGTGTGTGTGTGTGTGGGGGGGGGGGGGGCACAAGAATAGTACAATGCGTTTCGAGTTCTCCCAGAACTAGCTAGAGGGAAGAAAACAGAGCAAAGACCAGTAACTATTTGAACACCCTTAGAACCACGCATTGTTCGAAATCTGAATGGGGTGTTTTCTTTTCTTTCTCTCGAGGAGATTTGCTTTAGAAATGATTGTGGAGAGACCGCTTGACATATGCTCATCATCAAAACCGCTTTAAAAAAAGAAGAAGTTTGTGTTGGTGAATTTGCGCTTCGATTTCTCTCCGCTTCGTTTGTTCGGGGCTGCGATTTGCCCGAGGTTCATAGCGTCGGGGCCTGCCCTGCGCCGATACATCCGGGTTCCTTTTCCGGTTTCCCGCGTTGCAACCCGGGCAGTGTCTGGGGGTTCCTGTTGGGCCCGGACTCCTGGCGCGGTCCGCAGCGCCGGCCGGCTCGCCTCCAGCGACGCCTGTTCGGTTGACCTGGTGCACCCCTCCCGGAAGCCTGCGACACGCAGGGCGCGCATCAAGATTTCCTCAGGCCTGCTTCAGACGGGGCAATTTCTCCCAAAAGGGGTGTCACGTGAAAATATCACGTCCCTGATTGGCTGCTGCCGCTTCAGACGTCTCCGAGTTGTCAGAGTTGCTCGTCCATTTCGAGCCGTACGCGATCCGAGCGATTCGTGTCGCAGCGCCGGGATCTAGGGAAAGCTAGGGAACAACTCGCCAGCAACACCGAAATTGCTGGGAAAGTTGCCCCGTCTGAAGCGGGTATAACCGTATAACGGAGTAACACTATGTGGCAAAAATGTGGCACCTAGGGTGCCTATATGTTTTCGCTCCGCTTTAGGGTGGCGCCAACTTCTTGTTACCCTTTCCGAGATGCTCTCCCACCGCCATTTTTTCCCACATCTTATTTCGCTAAACGTACACAACGTTGAGTTCCTGTAGTCTCGTCACACCGGCAACACTGTGAGGCCACTTCCGTTTCCGTTCATAAGAGGAGTCGGAGGCTCAGCGGGATGGCGGTCGTCGTGGCTGTCGCTCTCTTTACTCGGGTGTTTCATATTTTGAAGTCGCGAGCAGGAAGTGTGCGTTGCTTTTATCGAAACGCGAGTTCCCGCGACCAAATGGAACGCCACAGTCACAGACCGGCATTGAACGCCGAAACCTCGCCGTCGGAACGAGAGCGGTGAGCGCTCACTAGCTTTAACGAGAATTAGCGGCGTATAGTCCGAGCGCTCGACCGGCGAGTGTGACAAAATGGTCGACGAAGACAGCGGAGGTTGCCATGGTAACGAGGTAGGCAACACTGGCTTGTCGGCAACAGGTATCACAAACGTTGTCGCCACCCCAAACAGCGGAGCGGCGGAAACATGTAGGCACCCTAGTGGCACCTGATTGGCACCTGATTGGCCTTCTTTTAAGCACGTCACGAACGCGCGTCCTTCAGCAAGACACACGGCGCGCGCGACTTCTTTTCTTACTCCACACGTTCCCCTGTGCCTCTAAACTCGTCAAACACAAAGTTAGGGCCGCAGTTGACGGAGCGCACCGATTGGCCTATCACGACGATGACTTCGAGCTTTTTTCGCCGACGTCCAATCGGCGCGCTTCGCGAACTTTCGGTTCCAACTTTGTGTTGTACGAGTTTAGGGCCTCGAGTTTACGCTGTAAACCAGCGTAAACCAGAGATGGGGGGGGGGAGGGAGGAGGGAGAGGGAGAGGAGGGGAGGAGAGGAGAGGAGGAGGAAAAAGGGAGGGGAAGCGTTCGTCTCCTGCCCACAAGTCGGGTTCATCTCACTCTGGGCGAGAACTGCGCTTTTATGGGTGTTTCAGCGAAGTCTTCTAAATATATCATACTTCGGAAACAATTTGCTAGATGCGGCGCTCATCAGGGACTGGAAAAAATACGAACTATCTAGCTAGTTAACTAAGATTTACTAATTAACATTTTAATTAGTGAAAAAAAAACATTTGGTCTTAATTAAAATCGCTCGGCATAGTAGTTCTCGGCGTGTTTACATTTTTTTTTAAACTCGCGTGTGGGAAGTCTTCTGGTCGTTATTTTTATTTTAGCGAATTAGGTGAATATGGCTGACTGATCAAACTTCATAAATTCCTCGAGCAGTCAAGACACAAGCAGATATTATGACCATTTCGTTATTAATTGCGGCAGTCGTTTTTAAAGAACATCTAAAAAAAAAACGTTTCTTCAAACAGTTTTTGGTTGAGACACGCAAAACAAAAAATAAATTTTTCGCGAAAAAAAAATTAGAGCGATATTGACGGCGAGAGATTTATTTGAAATTCTGGGCGCAAAGTCCATGACGTCACGCAATGGTCGTTCGCTCTTTCGACCTCAACGAGAGGGCCAAGCCGACCCACCTCTCCTCCACGCGCTCGATATGCCGAGAGAGAAAACAAGTGGAAGGGGGGTGCCTGCCGACTAAATCGCGTCTCGAGGGTCGCGGCATCAATATTGCTCTAGTTTTGTTTTGTTTTTTTCCCGTAAAATTCGTTTTTTGACACGTGTGTCCCTGCCAAACTGTTAGAAAAAATCTTTACTTTATTTTTGGGGGCTTTTTAAGACTTTTGAAGTCCTTTCCACTTTAGCATGTAGGGAATGCTGGACAGGAAGTGGCCTCCTCTCCAACGTTCGCTCTGCTAAAGTGAAAAGAGGGGGAAGAGTTTCTGCCCAGCTTTTAAACTTTTACTGTTTGACGGGCAATCCAAAGGTCTACGAAACGAACTCCCTTAAAATAAGAATGATTCAGTTTGCGATGTCGACTCTGTGCGTGCCGCTATGTGTGCCCCGGTTCTTCGAAGATTCGAAGAAGTTTCGCCGGAAGGTCTTTTAATTGCGCGTGAAAGGGAGGTTATAATGCATCTCCCAATGGAATGACCGTCAAATAAACACGGCTTTTGCAACAAAAAAAACGCAAAAAGAAGGGGAAAGAAAATTCCGAACGCAACTTAAGGGTATTCACACGAGGGAGAAATCCCGGGATTTCTCCACGACGAAAACGTCAGGCTTTGCGATGTGCAAAAGCCTCGCGTTTTCATCTCGTGATGCGCGCGTGCCGGGGAGAAATCCCCAGGATTTCTCCCTCGTGTGAATACCCGTGAAGGGACCGTTCTACTGGCTCACTTTCGCGAGCAATCTGAGCCGCGTGTGCAGCATACATTACGCGCGTCGCCATTTAGTCTAAAGATGAGGTGTCCACGTGACGTAAACAAAACTAATGCGGCTCTTTGTACGCGGACGGCAACCCCCGTTGCGACATTACTCAGAGCGGGCATGGGCGCGAGGACAATGCGACCGGGTGAGCGCCCGCCGTAAGTGACCTGTTAGCATTGGCCGCTTGGCAGCGTAACCCCGAGTGTCGCCTTCCGCCTACGTGATCCTGTGCCCCGTTTCACACGCAGTCTGCTCCGTTTAGAGTAGCAACGACCCTGACATTATAACCTTGAGTGTGAATATTATATCCGACCGGAGTCGCGCGCGGTAGCTGTGCAGCGCGCATCGGTTGGGAAGTCACCTTGATGGTTGTTGGGAAGAGAGACTCATTAGCAAAATGTGGCCTGTTCTTTCGCGGCCGCCATTTTCACGGTGTACACGGCGGTGCTACGCTGGCCTTGATTTTGCGGACTTCCTTAATTGTACTTTTGGGTATTTGTGGCTTGGCTTTATTACATATTTATGTATCGTTCGGGTACTTTCTATAAGTGATATCTTCTATCTGGAGGGTTCAGACGTGGAAAAACTAGGAACACATGGAGTTTCATATACGGGGTATTTTTCCGGATAAAAGTAAAATGAATGTAAAATAACCTGGAAGATTTGAACGTCTGATTTTGTTCTCTGTTCTGCACGGCTGGCGTGACCTTTTCGAAAGCTTCCTGAAGACGAAGAAGAAAAACAATGCGAGATGATTTCAGGTCGGAAACGATACCGGCATCCATCTCGACTATAATTGCGCCTCCAACACTCTGGTCACGTTCCGAACAATACCCAGAACAAGGCGGTGGTTTATAACAGTTCTCATTTTCAAGAGGGGATATCTGCAGAATCCTTAATCTTCGTAATAAAAATCAAATAAATTATGACCTCGTAATAAATATAGATATGTTTCCTTGCGTTGACACATCTAATCAAAACTTAACGAAATACGATGAAGAGCTCTGTGAGGTGTTAAACAAAATATGTTTAGAAGATAATTCGTAAAGACCGCATGCCCTTACCTTTTGACAGAATAGACCTGTTGCAAAACATGCAGCGCCCTATATGGCTCCGAAAGGAATTGTGGGAACTGACTGTATGAAATCAGCTGTAGGTGGCGACGGAGGCAACGCAGTCGAACGGGCTCTCTCTCCGCCCCCCCCCCTTTCCATTTTTCTCTTTCTATCTCTCTCTGTATTGTTACGTAGTGGGTAGATGAAGCGGGAGAAAGGAGAGTACAGAAAGTTTCCGTAATTTGTGTCGCTTCTTTTTTTTTTTACAGCTACTTTATGGGAGTCTAGGGATTCTGTAAATATTCCCAAAGAACATTGTTACAAATGGAGGACAGTTAGGACTGGTTTACACAGCACCGTTTTCTTACGTTACGTATAACTCACCGAAACGTTCGTGTCTCGATTGTCGCGTGCCAGGCTATTTCTGCGATTTGCCTGAAAATTTGCTAAACACACGAACAAACGTCGCTGAAATAGTAATCCAAATATTAAGCAAAAAAAAATATTTCTCAAAGTTATTGAATTTGCAATTTTGAACCTCACCTTGTTCTTCAAAGTGAAAGTCTCTACTGGCAACAATGAAAAAGTGACGTCAGGGGAAGGCGGGGGTTCACTCTTTGGACTGTAGACTTTGTTCCCTAACTGATTACAAGCAGTTTCATGGTGTCAAATGAATGCTTTGGAAGGTCGCCCCAAGCTCCCGCGCAGCAGCACGAAAGAAGTGCTCGGCATAGTCAATTTTTAGACTGCTCGATCAACCTGCGAGCCAGCCTTCCCCTGACGCCACGGCATTAAAAACCGCGGTTATATTTGAATGTTAGTTTTGGCATCATTTTCACGTGCCAATTTCAGAATAACTATTCTGAATTTCGTGATATTATAGCATACCGGAAAGGGTAAAGGCCGGTGATTCCGAAAGTATAGTCAGAAAATCGCCGGAGTATCCCTTTTAATACGAAGCACAGATGTCCCGGTTACTTGTGGCGTAAGCAGACATAAGCTTTCGCGAGGTAACCTAGAAAAAGAGGCTGTATGGACCAGCCTTTTAGGCCTGGTTCACACTTGCGAATCGGCGGGCGAATCTGCAAGAATTCGGCCGCCGGGCGTAGCGTCCACTGTGCATTACCGCAGCAGATTCCGCTTCGGCGGCAGCGGATTAGCTGTCAGTGTGAACGAGGCCTCAAGTGCAGCTAGTTGTCACTCCATTCATCGTCTTTTGATCCCTAAGAAGAAGTAGTAAAATATCTCTTAACCGCTCCGTGAGACTTCGGTAGTTTCGCCTATAGTTTTCGGAAAGGCCTCAAACCAAGAACCATTGTGAGTTGTGACACGACCTCGGCTTTTGAGGACGCGCGACGGAGTCCCCGACGTTGTGGGAGCACGGCCGCGTACGTTTTCCTGTCGGGTGCCTCGCTTGGCTCCAGCGAACGGCTCACGGCAATCCCGGTGGTACTCGAGCGAGTCGTCGTCCTCACCGTAGCAGGATTCCAGACCTGCCTCTTCGAAGACGTCTGCGCGTCGGCCACAAAACGAAAAAAAAAGTGGGTCGGAAAACGTCCTTCGGCGAGAAGATTCCGTGTCGACCTGGTGCACGAACTCGCCTTGCGCGTTTGTCGTGCTTTACGCAACATTTTGCAACATGTAGTTTGCTACGTTGTTATAAGCGTGGAATGCTCTTTAACGGAACCCCCTATTCTTTAAAGTTTGTCCGTTTGTACATTTTCTCTGCGAAATTTAGCGGGGAAACTGACGTGACCTGGCGGGCCTATGCACAAATTCAGTTTCCCGCTGAATTTAGCGGGGAAATTGACGTCACATGACCTGTACACTAATTCAGCTTTTCCTCTGAATTTAGCGGTGAGATTCACGTCACGTGACTTGAACATTAATTAAATTTCCCCGCTAAATGTAGGGGAAATTGATGTCACGTGGCCTACACACCAATTTAGTTTTCCGTTATAAATTTAGCGGGAAAAGTCCTGAGCAATAAGCTCGTCTTCACTCCTGAAACGACTGTTTACTGTCTTCTAATTAAATTTAAACGGTCGCTCCTTAAATGCTGCATTTCCTGCAATATAGCATGATATAGCACTTTCAAGATAAAGTCTTTCTGCCAATGTTTCTTTTTTCTCTTTTCTCCTTTTTTTTCTTATTGGCAGGCTTCGTTTTCGGACAGGAATTAGATAATTATAATATTAATTGTGCCGCATCGCTGTGTCGTGATTTGTTAGTGAAAACTTACTATGGCGCCTTAAGGGCAGATATCGAAGTGGAATGATTGACCGACGTGGAACATGAAAAGGGCGCTAAAGATATTTTTAAGCTCGCTTTGCAATTAAATCGACCTATGTGCTCTACAGGTCCTAAAATAAACCAAAAGTACGCTTTGTTTATAGCTAGAGAGCCCTCCGCGGGTAACAGTTTGATCACCCGCATCCACATACTTTGTATCCGCACTCGAACTGAATTCGCAATGTTCCTAAATTATTGTATTGTATTGTAGCGAAGTATGGAAAAGACGAGGTCGACTGAAACGAGCCGAGACATCGGCGCCTGCACCTGGCTAGCGAAACTTTTCGTCAGCGAACCAAATCTTCCTCGTGAAATCTCGAGACGTAGCCCCGTTCCGTTAAAACAAATTAAGACAGCATTCCTGAAATATTTTAGGCCAGGCACTGACACGGACGGGCGAGTGAAACCGGGAGGCAAGTTGGCTGCCGCTATCGGGCAGGTGTCGCCACCGGCCGTTGAAAGCGGATAAAAGCAGAATGCAGGAGACGCAGCTTCCGCAATCGTGTTTGTCGATATTTCTTTTTTTTTATTCGCTGCGTTAGTTTTATTGGGCGCGTTTATATTTTGCTAGACGTTGATTTACGCGAAGATTATCCACTGTCTCTGATCGGCCGCCACCGTCAGGGCATTTTCTAAGGGCGACAGGTTGCGCCACCTCTCGAGAGGAGCACCAAACCCGACCATCGGCGTGTAGCCTCCGGGATTGCCGGTGTGGGCCGGCCTGACGTTGGCCTGACTCGGTCGTCGAACGCGCCAGTTCCCGCCGTTCGCATTTTCGAGGGCTTCGTTCTCCTTTTTCTCAGGAATGGAGCTGCCTCTTGAAATTTCACCAGGTTAGAGTGACTGTTAAAATTATCGCTATATCGAAATTTGTACTCGCGACTTGCACACGCCAATTTTTCCGGTGCGTTTTACGCGGTGCAAATTCGTTCGGACACACGGCCAAAATTACACGGGGGTGGCAGAAGTTAGGCATTTTAAGCCTGACTCAGACATTTGCGCTAGATTGTAACAGACGTTAAGTTTTTTCGTTTTTTTTAATGCGAATAGCATTCTTTGGATACTTCACGCACTTTTCGTCTATGTATCTATCTATCTATCTATGTATCTATCTATCTATCTATCTGGCTATCTAACCTCTTACGCCGCGGGTCGATAAATAAATAAAAAAGACCGGCGCCGGCTGGGATTCGAACCGTTGACCCTCCGATCAGCAGGCAGACGCGCTAACCACAGAGCTATGAAGGCAGTCATTCACCGCACTCTAAACATTTGTTTATATCTTTACCATAGGACGCGCTTTGCAGCGCTGTCACAGCTACCGGTCGCGCGCGTTCCATGCACGAGGGCTAGCTCACCCTCTCCCGCGCTCACCCTCTCCCTATAGCTCACCCTCTCCCGCGCTCGGGAGACCTCTAGCTCAGCCTCACGAGAGCGGAATGAGCCCTCGTGCATGGAACGCGCGCGCACCGGTAGCTGTGACAGCGCTGTAAGCGCGTCCTATGGTAAAGATATAAACAACCGTTTAGAGTACCGTTGGTTGAGACTAGCTGAGACGCCAGAAAGTCTGGTCGGTACCATTTTGAGTGTTTGTGCGTGTGGCGCGTGCTTTGCTCGCCTTCCTAAGTGACACAAACGCACGTGCTGGGCTGCGGAGATCGTGCGCAGGGCTGTGAAAGTGTCAACAAATTTAGAATCGCCTCAAGAGTGGGCTGGCGTATCTAGAGTGTGCCGGCCACCTGACGAACGCGCATAACTCCGCACCGTTTGATGCTATTCGCATTAACGTAGATAATCATTCCCAAAGGATGGGTTCTGCTGATTTTTTTGTCGTTTTATTACGTGTTTTGGTTGTCAAGCAAGCTTTTCGTCGTAAAGAATCATAAGCGGTCGTAACTATAACTGGATCCGGGGAAAGTAGCGACAAGCTCTCCGTATGGTCGCCGCATTGGTCCATGGAACGAGCAGTTTCTTCTTGACCGCTCCATTGTGGTGAGCCGATTGAAATTCCCGGTGACAGGTTACTTTATGAAGACATTCATTCTATACCCAGATTTTATTGTCTACACACAAACCGGCGAATCAAGCGCACATCTTCATACCGCCCCCGCCCCCACGTGCGGCGTCAGTAGTTATCGCCATTCAGAAATAATTCTGTCGTGAAATACGCAAGAATAACCATATATATGGAAGATAGGAGATACTTATGTAGATAGGCGTCAGTGATAAGTTGATTGCATACACGGTGCCAAAGACACTTGTATCGGCGAGGAACGCTGTCAGTACGATGATGCTCCGTAGGCAATCTGCCATGCTGTTTGGTATGACGCTATCTAGCGACTGAAGCAAGAAACATTGGGTATGCCTGGGCGTGGCGGCTGCATTATTCAAACGTTAGCTATTACTCTGCTGGCGCCGCTTAGCCTAGTGTCTGAAGCAAGAAATACTGGGTAGGCCAGGAAGCCGTGATCGCATAACATAACAGCACGGCGGAAGCTATGGCCCTGGCGGGCCAGTCGGAACGTGACGACGTATCACCGGAGTGCGCTTTTACTGCGAAGTAGTATCAGATTCTTCGCTGCGTCATGCTCCAATATGCATATCGAAGCCGTCGGCACGCCATGTGGGGCTTATCGTTCACTCTTCGTCAAGTTAGAACGAGACAGGGTATAACCGTGGGCTCTCAATTTGGCGACTGTTGCCGACTGGCCAGAGCAATCTTGGCTCGACTGGTTCAGAACGACCCCTTCGAAGATTTGAAATGACCGAAATGGCGATTGCCATGGCAACAGACACCGATCAGCCAATCGCCTTGCGAGGTTTGGCCCGTCTGTATTCGCAACTTACACGAGCTATAGGGGGCGCGCTGGCGGCCCATCAAAATGGCTATCATCTGGATGATCGTCGCAGTACAGCGGTGCGAGGCGGGGTCTGCGACGCGTAAGTTATTCGAATTTTGCGTTATACGAGCAGTATTAGAGTTTTACTTTATTTTGTCATCCCAAAAATGTGTTGGCAAGCAGCTTTATTGTGAAGTCGATCATCCAGGAGCTAGGGAGCGCGATTCTCACACCGCGTTACCACTGCCGCTGAAAGTTGCGAATGTTAGTATCTGTTTGTGTCCGGCTAGCAGATAGGGAAGGCGATGGCGCTGCTTTTCCAGGATCCAGCGACTTTAGTCGCATCTAGGGACGTGAACTCGTTTTCAATTTCTGTGCATGCGCATAACAGTCCAACTTGAATGAAACTTGGATCAAACTTACAGGGTAACTGCAAAGAAAAATAAATGTCTTTTTAGACAGCCTAATTGGGACAAGCATGTCACAAAACAAATCTTCCGCGAAAAAACAAATATTTTATAGCATTATTTACGCCACAGGACGTAATTTAGTCGGAGTCACAACTTCCCCACATTTGAAACTCCCGCTCTTTCGACGCGCGCGGAATGACTGTTATACGTCACTCCGTGACGTATAGCAGCCACTACGTGACGTATAATACCAACTTTGTGGCGCGCGATTTAAAACGGACGAAATAGCCGCAAACTAAAATCAATCTCGCGCAATAAATCTTGCTGTAAAAATTTTGGTTTTTGGTGGAAACATTGTTTTGTGACATGCTTGTCCCAATTAGGCTGTTTAAAAATACTTTTTTTTCTTTGCAGTTACCTTTTAAAGCTAAAAACTAAAAAAAGAAAGTTTAACTTGGTTGAAGTTAAACTTTCTTCTAACCGACGGCCTTTACGACATCGTAAAGGCCGTCGCTTACACTCAAATATAAACAGCTGAACTATACACACAATTTCACATCAAACCGCAACCGACGCTACACGATGAAGCCTATCAATAGGCAGCGCCTGAAGTGTATCCTTACAGCGCACGCCGTTTTTTTTTTTGTTTTTTTGAGTTGTGGGCAATTTGGGGATTGTAAGCGGTTGGCCCAGATTCCCCTTCAACAATCATGAGTGGTCATCTTGACCACGAGGGGCCAAGGGCAACTGGCCACGCGAGCGGCGCTCCGCCGCTGATAAAGGGCCGTCGCAGCGTATGCGCGGAGCTGTTGGGATCGCGCCGCAGGCGATAGCGGTCATTAAATGTTTACGTGTTGTTGAACCGGTGTGCTGTGTCATTCCCCGAGACGGGTAGCAGCAAGGAAAACCTCACACAGCGTGCGTACAGTCGGCACGGAATGAAACGCGAACAGTGGGTGCATGGTTTTCGCTAGATGCTGCACCACCTGAACCAGATGGGAGCTGCAAGAAGATGGCTCCTCCTTCGATGTGTTAGACTCTTGCTCAGCGCATCCAAACCTTCGGTGTTGCGTCTCTAGGTGACTCAGCGTGGGTCGAAAACCATGCGCTCCTTGTTCGCGTTTCATTCCGTGCCGACTGTACATGGCCGGTTACATTAATCGCGCGCACATCAAAAAGTGCAAAATCACGGCGCATTTACGGCGCATTTATGGCGCGTGATTGGGTCAGCCGGTAATAGCGAGTACACAAAGACGACGAGCGCCATTACGGCGCTGCTTATTGATTGGCTCCATCGGATGCGAGACGTTCGAGAGGCCGTTGCGCATGGCGCGACGCTCACCGTCGGCCGAAGTGGCCAGCGTGACCAGCATGACGGTGAAGACGAGCATCACCAACCACGGGGTCATCGCGTTCCCGTCGACGTCGCCGAGCGGCTCGGCCCCAGACTCCGGCGACGCGATGCCCTGGAGCTCGGCGAAGGCCTGGGCCATCCAGGGCCTGAGGGACGTCATGGCCGCCGGGAACCCCCGCGTTCTGGGAGCCCCCCCCCCCCCCCCCCTACCCCATCACGTGAAGCTGCATGTGCGTCGTCTTTGTCCTCTTTGGCCAGTTTCAGGACTCCGAAACA
>JAZHYW010031289.1:0-48470 GCA_037355805.1 Ixodes ricinus | reverse complement strand
AGCAGTAGCAGCATAGCAGGGACGGTGTGGAGGACTGCATGCTCGGCTTCGCCGCTCCGGCTCATCTATGGACCGAGATGTATGCCGCAGCCGTCGGTGAACCCACCCTGCATCCGTCTCCCCCGGGCGGAGGCCCCCGTCGTCTTGTCACTACGCTGCCGCGTGGGGCGGAGTCGTAGACACGGGCTCTGTGCGCACGATTCGGAAACGGAGAAGCGGCGATCCTCGCGTCTGACCGTGGGCGATGCCTGCTGGGCGTTGGGGGACTCCTGGGTCGCCGTCATCGGGGGCGTTGTGATGAATGGCCGCTGTCAAGGGGCCCTGGGACGGGAGGAGGGAGGGGGGGGTGTATCCAGATGACGCGGCGAGTCTCCGCGTATGAGTGCCCTCTGTCTTTCTCGTGCTGAAACTTGAGGCTTCGAGCTCTGACGGACCTTTCCTCTTGACTTGCGGCTGGGCGTTGTTTTAACTTCTGCAATATTGGGTGGGGACTGGCCTGGATATATATATATATATAATATATATATATATATATATATATATATATATATATATATATATATATATATATATATATATATATATAATACGCGTGTCTATATATAACGTTCATGCGGCAGCAGTGCGGGTGGAATTCTCCGCGCTTTGTTTGCCGGTGCATCGACTTTGTCTCTCTCGTTGTCTCGGTTGACGTAGTCTCCCTTATTTGCGGAGGGAGAGTTCGTGGAGACACATTCATTCTTTGGTCTGATCGACCTTTTGATTGAGTCTGGTGACGGTGGTTGACGTTATGAAACTACATAGCAATGTTCCTTTATTTTGGTACTCCTTTATCGGTCGGTTATATGAGATGCCATGACAACATAAAATATTTCTTTTTGTGTTAAAGGGGGGGGGGGCAGTTTGAAAGCAACGCCTTCACTCCGGACGTTGGTTTCTTCGTTTTTCGCCATGGTTCTGTTTTGTTGTGAAGGCTTACTCGGCATTTCCGGGCACCACATTTATATCACGTTTATGCAAGTCGATGGTTGATTCAAATTACTGCAATCTAACTGCTCTATTCTAAATGTTAGGACATCAGTCGGAAACCGAAACCTTGCCGTGAATATTAAAGAGCTGAGCTTTTGTCTCCCAGTCGGAAGCTCAACGCAAGCCTAGTGACCGACATGTACATGTTACTCAAACAAAGTAACTGAATACCGTTACTCGATACTATCTCGAAAAGTAACTGAATAATTTACTCGTTACGGATTATCTTCAGGAACGCGTTACGTTACCTCCCAACTAACGAGGTACTTTTCTCTTTACTTTTATGGCCAGATACACAGCTGGTTTTGTTTCATGGCTTATTGTCTCCTTTTCAGTAGCCGTTGCACTTAAGCAGTAGCTGCCTTTCGAAGTTTTCATCAGTTATGTTTCCTCGCTTGCTTGAGAATGCATCTCCGGCGACGATGAAGATTTGTTGAACAGACGCGCTCCGAAGAACGGCAGTGTTGTGCTTCAGGAAGAGCTGGTCAATCTGGGATTCCCCTTTCTCTTTTGTTCTCTCTGCTTTTAAAGGCTGGTTCAGACATCGACAACGAGCGCGTTGCTACGTAGCTGCGACTGCGTCCATTGCCACCGGAGCGACCAGAACAACCATTCTGCGCCGCGCGTACACACTGTGGTGATCGTAGGATAAGCTGTGATGTTGTGAACATGGAAAGGTTTATAGCATGCTCTGTGATTGTGCTTCCGTTGTGCGGACATGAGTTGATACGCCTGCTGGTGCAGTCACGTAGCCAGGGGTGGCCTGGGGCTCCCCCCCCCCCCGAAATCTTCATTTTGCTGGGACCTCCTCTCCCCCTCCCTCATACAGCATTTTGTCATGAGTGGGCCCCCCGAAACAAAATCCTGGCTACGTGCCTTGCTGGTGGCTAATCTGCTGCGTGTGTTCTCTCTACCCTGTCGCTTTTACATAATAAAAGCGATAGTTCAAATCAAGTGATAGGTGGGAATAACTACGAGAACTGCTGAATAGCGTCACGTGAGAGCCGTGTGTGCTTCGTTCCACCATATAAGCAGAGTCTGGTATCAGCGAAGCCGACTCCACGCACCTGAATCTTCACATAATGTGGCTAAACACATTCTACAATATGTCGCCGTGCGCCGCGCGTGCTGAAGTTTATTGTTTTTGTAGCGTTCAGGGAAAACAAACCGGGCGTTCAGAGTGGAGCGCGTAATGATTTGTATACGAAGATGAGTGGAGCATCAGCAGCCTGAATGCCGTCCCTTCAAACTGAAACCATGCTGAGATAAATTAGTCGTACGTCTTGGGAATGGGTTTGCTTTGACAGGTGCGCATCCCAAGATAAATGACGGTCCGTACACCAAGCACGAAGTTCACTCAAATGCCAGTATCGTAAACAAAATAAATACGAATATCTCATCGCGTAAAGGAGCCCCTTGAGCGAGCGCCGATTATCTTTGCGGCCGAGTTTCAAGCGATAAGTGCACCGCTACCCTCCTAATTTCATGGTTGTTTTTCGTAGCAAGTCAGACCCAGATGTTTCCGGATCTTTTCAGCGGCGTTTTCTATAATGCTCCGTCGCTTTTGTGCCCGGCATGCTCTATCATGCCTCGCACAAAAGCGACGGAGCGTTCATTCTAGGCGGAACGCCCAATGTCGATGCCTTCGGACTTCGGCGAGAAAATTCTGGCCATCAGCGCCTGTCACTTGGAGAACACAGCCGGGAAACGAGTTTTCTTGCCTACACGCTGTTTTAATATAAAATAAAATCAAACAGGTTCAATTGTGGATCCCCTTTTATTTTAACACCGCCTCTAAGTCACGTGCGGAATGGCGTAGCCGTCGCAAGTTCAAAGTCTCGTTTCTAGCTACCAGAGAGAGAGAGAGAAAGTGTCTTTGACGTAGATGGGGGGGGGGGTAGGGGGGGGGAGAGGGGAGGGCCAATAGTGTATGCGCACTGGGCGCTTTTGTCACTGGCTCTCGGGGGATGAGTGTCGTGCCACGACCATAACGCTGGTCGCTCATTGGTCACAACACCGTCTGTTGTCCGGAGTTGCTTTCTACTTCGAGTAGGCGACGCCTCGGAAAGTTTCGTTTAATAAGATAATTTCGATGCCATATGGCTTCTGTCAGATTCGTTTCTGTCCCCGAACGACAAGATTTATGGAACACGGCTTTCATGTATGCAGATATCTGCAGGTCTCGCTGGCTCAAATTATCAATACCCTGCGTGTCTCACGAAACCGCGTGGCGAACACGACCAGTTGCAGCCCGTGGAACGCTTGCCCGTTTCGATCTGGGTGGGCATCGTACCGGCGTGCGGTCGTGTATCGCTACTGCGCGCTGCACGTTAATGACCCCAGGCTAGCGGTTGTGCCGCACTGGCTAAATTGCTCATCTACAGCTGAGAGACACGTCGCCCGTTTAGGCAGACCAAGTTTAGGCAGACCCAATTTTTCATGCACCGTACAAAAGACAGTGTTTCCTGCAGGCATGATGACAGATTTACCCGCGGACACACGCCTCAAGAATGTCGGAAGCCTCTTTTGCTTGGTAGGAACATATCTGCAGACAGTTCTGGTGTGACCAATGTAACATGGCCGTCACTCAAGAAAGAAACACGCCTCAGAGAGTATCTGGAAAGACTGTCTTTTGTGCGATGTGTTAGCAACGGGACCACGGCTTTACCGTGGCCCAGCCTTAATATTCCTCGTTCGCACCCCTCTGGCAGAGGATGGAGAAATCAGGTCAAAGGGCTCCAAGTTCTCTTTATTGTGCATTAAGGACTTTCTCAATCCAAGAATGCTCCCAGTAAGAGTGCTTCGGGTGTAACTCGCTGCTGCGCGTCATTGTGTTAGTTCCAGGTTCCTTTGAACATTTTGGACCACACAGCTCCACACCGGAATCGTCCCCGATAATAGGGAGCTTTAGTAGGTCGTTACGAGAGTTCCGATACCCGATATCGATACGATGCATGCGTAACGGCGCCGGCGGAGCACCGGGCGTAGTTATTGGAGTCGTCGGAACGATCTACTAAAAGTTCCTAATATATCGAGCTGCGCAGTCGGGCGATAAAAAAGAAAAGAAGCTTGCTGGTCTCTGGGACCAAGAACAGGCGTTATTCACGGATCGGCGCTCCTTCCGAACGCGGCTGGCCAGGAGGCCTGTCCCAGCAAACAACATGGCCGCCGTTGCGCAACAGCCATATTCACGAGGGGCAATCAGGGCCGGGGCTTTGGGCGGCCAAGCACCGCGTTTTCGCGGGATCCGGTAATTATTGGGAAGCGGACAGCGACGCCGTTGTTGGGCAACGCCGGGTGCTGCCTCCTGGCCGCCGACTATGTTCCCTCCGTTCAGACACAAGCTGACAGTGCGGCGAGAGCTACGCGCTCAACGTACCAATCAACCGCCCTCTTTGCCCCCAATCGCGCGGGCACCGTCATCACGTGGAGAAATACAGTCGTACGACTGGTCCAACGAGCACGTAGCTTCCACCGCACTGTCAGCTTAGGTTTGAACAAAGATACCCTCCCCGAGCTTCTCGCAACTAAGGCCCCTGTATCTCGCAACTGCCTCGCTTGTTCGCCGGTATTCCTTCCTCCTGGCCGCCCATGTCACCCCTTCCTTGCTAGCAGCAGCAGACCGAGCTTGTTTTTTCCTCCCCGTTGTTCGGCGGCAGGGTTGCGCGGTCGGTCGTGTTGCTGCTATCGTTATCGGCTGGGGAGAGCCCCGCGATGGCATCGATTCCATCGCCCGGATTTGTTATTTTTCTTCGCTTTTTATACTGGCGGATTGGGTGGTTTGTACAGCGTCCGTGGTGTTTAGGAGGCGGAATCGGGAATTCCTGCCTGCTTGTGGTGTCACTGAGCTTGTTTCGGTGTTTTTTCCAATTTCTGTATTCTGTAGCGTGTTGTCGCGCGTATCAGTTCGCGTCTCTAGTCACGCTGGTGATGTTTGCTTCCGGTACTGTGCGAACACAAATGTCGGATCGCATCGCTAGTAGGGCATTTTGGGCAGACGGGGTTGTCGAGGGAACAACCTGATTTTATTCCGACCTGGGGCCCTAACCTGGACACTTGGTGAAAAAGTCGGCGAGAAATCCGGCGGCTCTGATTGGCCGGCGCCAAGGTCAAGTGCGGATTCGGCCAATCACGGCCGCCAGATTTCTCGCCTACTTTTTCGCCAAGTGTCCATATTAGAGCCCCTGGTGGCGCTCGTGGAGTTCCGCAAACAGCTTGCTTTAATTTGCTAAGCGTACCTCGAAGTATGCTGCATCGCAAACAAAGTTTGAGACACGCTATACAGTCATCGGTCTTTCATGTTCGGGGACATCATTCTGATCAAATGTAACGAAAGCTATGCGGGCGCCCCTGTGTTCGCGGAGCCTAAGCACCAAAATCAATGCACGCGTAACCTTCTCTGAATTATTGGTGGCAGTTTTCATCTGCTGTAGTTCGTTCCCGCTTGCGTACCTCCGCATCGTGGTCAAATGAAACATCATTAAAGAAAATCCATACCTGATTAATCCTTAGATGCTGATTTAGGAAATGATACCTCTACCTAAGACGAAGAGCATTTCGCGCCAACTAAACGTCGTTTTTTTTGGGTTTTTTTTTAATCTGGTAGGATTTATTTGTTTTGAGCTTATGTATTTATCATTTCATTGTAGGAGTCGACCGCTATGTAATGTCGCAGATGCTAGAATACGTCGTTCTGATCAGGTGAACTTGAATGGCCGTTTCCATGCAACTTTCCTCTCTTCGTTTATATACCTTGTGCTCAGAATAGACCTGCTGCTAAATTACCCAAATATCAAGGAGGATGCTGGGAATGTAGGTACACGCGCTCGCCTTCCTCGCATAAAAGATTCTAAGATGCCATTTGTTGTAGACTTTTGTTTTAGAAAAGATACTACTGCCTGCTGCAGACGCCAGCTCGTGCAGCGCCTGTAACTACACTCGCTCGCGAGCATGCTCCTTGGTGCTTGGGCAACTTAACAAAAGGTATTCGCGTAAGAAGCTCGCTAGGAGCGCTTCTGTTTTCTTTACCATGGGCTGGTGCACGTGCTACCCACGCAGTTATGCTTTAATTTTCATAGTGCATAAAGGCCTGTGATTCCACATGCTTGTCCCAGCAGACGAAGTTGAAGTATCCTCACTCTGGGTTGGGAAATAATTCCCCAGGCGGCGCTACCCGAACTTCTCGGCGCGAATATTGACGAGCTTTGCAAGTCCTCTCATCCCCATATTCACTTTCACTGCTTTCTCAGTCTGTGCTCTCGCTGCTTCGACCTCTCTTTGAAGAATTGTTAAATTGGAATTACACGTCCGAGCTTTGTTTCAGCTCTGATTCTTTCACGCGTACCACCTCGCGGTTACGGTATTTATAGCACGAGGAAATATGCGTCACATCTGACCGAGACGTAAATCAAGCTGTCTCCCCTCACCGCGTTCAAGTGACACTTACTCATACTTATCTAAAAAATTCCTTTGACCTTTTTTATTATTTTTTATTTTTTGCAGCTATTTGCTGGCAGTAGGGGGAACATAAATCAAACTTAAGCTTCCTTCTCGCTAAACCGAAAATCGTCTCAGTAATCTCTAGAACTTTGTCCGCGACCGTGATTTCTATCACGAGCGATTTATTTCTTGTAATAGTCTCCAATGATCGAGAGTGGCAGGCGCTTGCATTTCAGGTCCCCTACGCAGCCTTTGTGTGCCTGGCCGCGTTGACGTTTTTCCTTGGTGCAGCCCATCGTTTTTTTTTTTTCTTCTTCTTTTCTAGGCTCTTCGTGGGACGGCAGTTTCCGAAGGCATCGATTGACCGATCGACCTGAACGTTAACTTTCAGATCACGGTTTGCCCACTCTGACACCGAGTCCTTTGGGATCGGGAGAGAGCGATACGGCTCACTGCGCACGGAGTCAATTACTCCGGATTTCCAATGGCGAGCCTCGAAAAACATCTTAGTCCTTGGCAGCTGTGCGTTCCCCAGTTTCCTGCCGTGTTCTGTGCTCGATGGAAATGTACGGGTTCATGGGGAACGCGAGCGAGCAAGTTGATGCAAGGAACGCATGGGGGAGGGAGGTGCTACTGCTAGAACCGCATGACCTTTGAACGCCTAAAACCTCCTTTTCTACTTAGAATCTGAAGAGGTTCGACGTTCAAACGCGTTTGAAGGGCGAATGGAGACAAAGGTAGCTATGCGGAGAGCAAATCGTCTGCTTCTTGCGCAGGGGTTGCTGTGACGTCAGAACGACGCCGAGTTGTCATTGGCTTTGATAGGGGGTAGACCTCAAGGCTAGATGCCTTGAGGTCTACCCACTATTTAATAGAACGCAGCTCTTGGGCACCCGTTTCCGGGTTGAGCGGCGTCGGCGTAACCGCGGGTCGCATTATGGAACATTTCCCATAATGGTGTCACACGTCATGTGTGACGTTTCCCATAATGACGTCACACGTGACGTCACATGTAACGTCACGAGGGAAAATTTTGCCGCTATATTTAGCGAAAATATTTCCCGCTAAATTTAGTGGGAAAATTTCCTCGCTAAATTTAGTGGAAAAATTTCCCGCTAAATTTAGAGCGAAAATTTCCCCGCTAATTTCGGCAGGGAAATGGACGTCACGTGACGTCAACACCAATTCAGCTTCCCCACTAAATTTAGCGTGAAAATTTCCCCGGTAAATTTAGCGCGAAGGCTTTGGCTAAACTTCCCGGTAAATTTAGCGAGAAAATGTTGGTAAATATAAATAAGGGAAGGACATAGAAGACTTCAATGTCCTTCCCTTATTTATATTTTACCCCTACCAGCACGCTCTTCATTCCAAGTTGGTAAATTTCCCGCTAAATTTTTTTCAGAATATTTCCCCGCTATATTTAGGAGGGAAATTTTTGCTAAAATTCCCGCTAAATGGGAGGGGAGCAGGAGAGGAGGAAGTGAGGGTAGGGAGGGGAGCAGAGGCATACCCTCCCCCTCCGTACCCTTGCCGCCTCCTCCTCAAGAGCTGCGCTCTAATTCGGCATTACAGAAAATTGTAAAAGTCTTTAATTTTTCTTTTTATGAGCCAATAAAAGCTTCGCCTTCTGACATCATCGCAGCCCCTGAGCAAGAAGCAGACGAACTTGCGCTCTGTATAGCTTTGCGTCTATCCACTAGTATTTCCAACCAGAGATTTGTACTGGCGTCCGCGCGCGCTCTCGTCTCTTCCTCTCTTTTCAGTTTCTACCCGTATACAGAGGATCATTGCTCGAGTCGTTTTAAACATGATTGGGACTCTGTAGAATAGATTGATTTTACTATCCAGTTTGGCTACGCCGCCGCTGCCCCAATGCATTAAGGGAACTTTAGCCTTTGAGCACGTGCAACACCCTCGCTGGAGCTCTGCGCATTCAGAGCCGTGAGGCGGCACGTGTCGTCTCGTGCACTGCTGCCTGCCTCCTGCAAGAGCTAAATTTATGGCGACGTCACGCATGCGCCAAACGCTTATTGAGGTCGCTCTATTATGTTGTGGACATTTAGACTCTAATCGTGACATTTTATTTTTTTCTAATAGGTATTCAAATACTGGTATTCACATGATAAAATCTTCATCTACGCTGTGGCGTAATTAAGTCCGGATCCTATCCTTGAATGCCACGTTTGCTCGTTACTCCTGACTAGATATTCACCGGCTTGCTTCGCGCTTGTGAATACCTCAGGGCAGTGGCGTACACAAGGGGGGCCGAAGGGGCCGCGGCCCCCGCGAAATTTTCGAGGTGGTGGGGGGGGGGGGGAGTCGGCGAGGTCACTAACTCTCGGGTTTATCAATATCAAACTTCGTGGAGAAGTTGTAAACAAAAAAGGAAATAAAAAGGGAAGGGAATGCAATATGCCATTTATGCCATAGTAAACACAATAAAAAATGCGTAGTTTTAACGCCTTTTATCTAGTATGACTGGAGAATAATCAATTAACAAATATATTCCTTTACTTCTACTTTTAATGCTTCGCGAGTGCCCCATGTCCCTCTCGCGGAACCGCCAAAGCTGGTTTGTCGTCGCCACGGCGCTCTGGGTGCGTACCATGCGCTGTGCTTTGCTCCAGCGCATCGGGGCCCCTCGATGTTTTGTAGCCTTTTTGTATTTTGAAAAGAAGCGTCGGTACTGTCTTGCGCCCCGACGGGGGTTTTTTCTTGGAAGCGCTGTCCGGCTGACGGTCGACAGTTAGGGCGAAGGTTTTTGGGAGTTTTCGGGGGTCTAGGCACGTGTCCGTTTCTTATTTGGATTTTGTATTGTCTGTTTGTTTTGTACCGCGTTGCTCCCATTGGTCTAAAAAGAGCGATATCTGATTGGCTCCTCGAATGGCAGGAAAAGTCTTAGCAAAGTGAATATAGGCGCCTAAATGAGCGAAATTTGCGGTTCAAGGTTCGAGTACGGAGGTTGTCATCGGCAGTTTGAGAACCGCGCGAGATAGGGGCGCGAGTGTGCGACCTGCTGCCTTAGGACGAGAGCCAAGTGCAATATGTGAGTGTGTAAAACATTTTACATCGTCCCTTTGTTGCGCTGTGTGACTTCCTTGACTTTCGCGTAGGTGAGCTTCTCTCTGTTCCGCTTTGGGAGCGCAAGCCTCTTCCGCGGGGCAGGGAGGAATCCCGTGAGCTATGCAGACGATATGGCCAGCATCTCTTCACGAGTTGATGGCCCGTAAGGGGTTCGCCCAAGGGTCTTCGCGCGTGCTCCGTGTCACCCTGGGGCGGGGCGTGGCGGGGGCCGCGGTTGCGGGCTCGGCTGCGCGGGACGCACCACACACAGCGGTGCGCTCGCGGGTTTGGGCTTGTGGCTGGGGCCTCCGCCGTGGTCTGCGGTGGGGTGGGTTGGGGCACAGCCAGTCGTTTTATCTTCCCCTCTAGGTTCTGATCATTAGTTGTTTCCACACGTGCAGATTTGTTATTCTTATCTTGTTCTTACGACTACTGTTTGTTTATGTTTACACCTACTCAGCGGCGGGCTAGCAGGCGCACATGCGTAAGGGTAGTGACCTTTCTGTCTACCTTGCACGCCGCTGAGTGGGCAAACTTTCTCGTGCAAATAAAAATTATTATTATTATTTTGTGAGCGGACTTCGGGAACCTAAAGCCCGGTTCAGACACTTGCGTTTGAGTGCGTTTGACTGCGTTGCGGCGAGAATCTAAAGCGAGTCACCGGCACATCTGTGCTTCGTATGAAGCTTGGAATCCAATTCAAGGAATCTTCTTGGCACGCGATATAAGCCGCAGGGATGTCCTGGTGTCTCGATGCCGCAACGCAGTCAAACGCAGTCAAACGCAACTGTGTGAACCGGGCTTTAGAAATCGACACCGACGAACAAATCACGTGAGACTTTTGTCGGTTAGATCAGGTTAAGATAGGGGGTAATTTATGGTGGAGCAGCTTTCCACTGTTTATCGTCTATCCATCAAGGTGTTCCACGTTTCTACATATGTATCATTGTTTTATCAGCCCTGCTGACTGGAGGCTTCATGCATTGGAGTCGTGCTTTACAATATTTGTTTTTATGATTCTTGTTTTTTTGCTAACTCTGGTGTTTTCTTTTGACGTGACTTGTAAATAAATAAAGTAAAATGAAAATGCCTTCCTGGTGGGGAATTTCCGGGGCGTCATTTTTATGTATCATAATCATCCCAAAACCAAATGACAACTTTATTTTAATTACTTAATAGAAGAATGCATGGTTATTAGAAAAAAAAACGTTCTTTTCTTTTTATCGTGTCCCCCTTTACTCTCGTTGGTCCGGCCCCCCCTGAAATGAAATCCTCCGTACGCCACTGCCTCAGGGTCTAGTCGCTCCTTCGCTGGTTCTTCGCTTAGCTTGCGACTACTTAAACGCGCTAACTAAAAAAAAAAAACGCTAGTTAGTTACGATTGTTTTGGTTAAACTGCGTTGCAAATTATTACAAATAAGGACAAGGAGACTACAAACTGACCTTACACTGTCCTTGATTAAACTGCGCAGCAGACTGAAAAGGCGACGCGCCGTACACAAGTATATATATTTGTGTATGCCGTGTCGTCTTTCTAGTCTCAGAGTAGTTATTTGTAATATTTCGCAGTGGAGTTTAACCAAAGACAATGTTTAGGTCAGTTTCGGCGGCGCAAATCAGGCGCGCGCTGAACGCCATATTTGAGGTCGCTGTTTAGAGCGCATGCTTAGAACGAGCTGACATTAAGACGCTGTTAAGACCGACAGTCTTGATGGTGCGGGAATGCACGTTGCAAAGAACTGTGGAAGCTCGCCATCAGCACGCACTCAGCAGTCGCGCACCAGTGACCGCCAGCGAATACTCTCTGTTGGCGATCTGTGCGATCAAAAGCGTCGCTGTGGTCGTCCTTCCACGATTGGCCGAATGCTGACTATGACGTCAGCAAAGGAGTTCTCATGGATGGAAATAAGAGGAACGCGAGGACTTCAATTTTGACGGTGTTGACGGTGTTGGTTGAAGAACGCTATGATTTCAAGCTTCCGCCATGCTAATTACAAACACCATCGAGCTTGTTTTTCATAAGGCAATGACGTCACGAAAGGTAATCGTGCGAGGGCGCCACCGATACATCTCGCCGCTAATAGTTGGGGCAAAATAGGGTCGAATAGGCCTTAACGACACCGACGACATAAGCCTCGGAGGCAAGAAACGAAGATTGGGCAAGGAGTCTTTACACGCAGCCATCGCGAGGTGCATGCCCCCAAACTCCCATCACGAAATGAAAGCGTAAGTGAGACGAACGACGGGCAGGCGTGTTTGCGTGCGCGGGGAAAAAAAGGCTTCGAACCTGGCGGCACCGTTTAGAGCTGAAGCTTTCCGGCAGCAGCCTTGTTGCAATTTGAGTGGCCTGTCTGCGCACGCAAACATTATGGCGCGTGCAGATAAAAGCTGCAGCGCCGAGCGCACACTTTTCGGCCGTTGTCCGCCCGCACGCATGCAGTCATTTCGGCCTTCATTACGGCAGCGGAGCCGTCGTAATAGCGGTTCCAATTTCCTCGGCAGTGGTGTTTGGAAAGCGAGGCTCACCTTGCTGTTTATAAAGTTGGCGCCACTAGGGGCGAACTCAGGATTCGGAGGTGGAATTGAAAACGGTTTCTTCGAGAGATTTTTAGTTTCTTCCGTTAAAATTACTGCAACCTGGACTCGACTTTTGGGCATTTTTCTTTCTGTATATTATGTCTTGTACGAGACATGCCGAGTTATTACTCACTGCTAGTGGTTCTTCTTACTTGTTGCTTGCTTCAAAGTATACCGTATCTTCCGTGTTAAATTAAGATTGTGGAGGAAACATTGGCGGACGAAATTAGGTCACAGTTTCCAGCGTTCAATCCCACGCCTACTGTAATGCTAAATTATCGCTGAATTACAGAATTATACATTTATAATGAGATTAAAAAAAATCGTAATTTTCGCTCACAGTGTGCGCAGAAACGAAAACGATAGCTGTGGCACGTTCGCGCAATGCGAGTGGAATGGTGCCGTCACTTACCCGAGGACGGAGGTGCGACGTGGTTAATTCTCATTGCCGTCGTGGTTGGCGTCGTGGATGCCACTCGAATGTATATCCTCGAACACGTGACGCTTCGCGATTGTGGTTCGGACGATTGAACCTTGCCCCATAGCACTTTCCTGGGAACAAGAAACCGCTCTGAATAGAACGACCGGATGCACGCCAGGTAACGGACGTGAAAGGGACCTGTTCGTGTAATCGAAGTTAATCCAGTAAGACAAACGTTATTTTATTCCTTCAGAAAGCAGCGTCGCTTTTCCAGTTAACGAAACGTCAGCATCAGTCCACCGCTGACACGGTGATCCGTGAAGTAAGTGGGTAAGCGCGTTGGAAGTTTCTAAAACCATCCAACATTACGCGTATAGCAACTGGATACTGCCAAAGTGGGATTTCGCTGAACGCGAGTAATGTTTGAAAACAAGTCTTTCAAGCATACGACTCGAAGATTCTTCCATCGTCGCGCCATCCTTGGTGGGATGCCAGGGCTGCCCTCTTCGCTCCCTTTGCGCGGTACAGCAGACGGGAAGTCCCGACTTTCCTCTCCTCGCGCCAAAAAAGAGAGGATATTTTCCTCGCGCGCGGCGACGACAACCCACGAGGTCGAAATCTCTGCAAAGTGTCGCCTGTAAAGCAATCGCTTTAAAACAGCAACAACATTACGTCAATATTACATGGCTTACAGCGAGATAACGGAGTCACCGTGTTACAACAAACACCAACCAGTTGTGAAGCATACAGCTTGGAACATTCCGCGTTTCTGAACCCTGCTTTCTGCAGAACTGAGAGATCCTGTGTTCGATCCCTGCCCATCTCGATCTGGGCGAGCATCCTATCGACGTGCGTTCGAGTATTACTACTGCGTGATGCATATTATAGACCCCGGGCTAGCAGTCCTACTTCACTGGCGATATTTCTCGTCTGCAGAGCGGAGAGACCAGACGCCATAGGGGGCTGATCCACTCTCCGCTGTCTAAACAGACGCAGAATTTATCAACCTTCCATCCACCGTGACAGCGCGACGTTAATTAACTATTCCATAAGAGTTAAAACCGCGCACTCTAGAGCTTTTCAATCTATCTCCCGCACCGAAATGCCCCCAATGCCCTCCGCAAGCGCTGCGAGCCGGAGGTCCGTTCGTTGAATCCCTTTGTGCACGGCTCATATAACTCCGGTCGTTGTTAAGCCTCGCGTGATGGCCACCCGTCCCAAAGCCCGGAGGCTTCCGGGAGCCATGAGTGATGGGGCGGCCTGGCGTCACCAGCGCCCCAAACGCGTCCCCAGTCGGAGAAAGGTCCGTGGCGAGGAAGGGACTGTCTACCCTGGCGTGCTGCTAGCTGTTGCGTGAAGAGCGTCGAGTGCCGGGCGCCTCGGGGTGCCATTAGGCCCTACGCCGCGCGTGCCGGCCTCCGTCTGCGCTTTCCGTCTGTGCTGCCGGCGGCGCGGATGCTCCAGACAGGGAGAAATGGAGCGGCGAAGAAGCTGCAGCCTCCGAGGGATGCTTCTCCGTGGCGTCATCCCACGCTCGGGCTTCCTCGCCGCTTGAGGAGACGGCTGGGATTCGGCGACGCTGGGGTCGACGGCTTCCTTCCCCACAGGCTGCAGAACACACGAGTGGATTCATTTCAAGCTGGAGGATGGCAGAGGCGCAATCGCAGTCGCGACTCGCCGCTGTCGCGTGGCGGCAGCTTGTTGCTCCCTGAGCGACAGTCGCGCTCGGAAAAGCGTCCCGTTTGGAGCAGTCGATCGCTAAGCGATTTTTACAGCCCGGTCGCCTCGTCGCCGAGCGGCTCTGCCAATCCGCGGTGCTTCAGATGTGACGGGGTGGCGACACGCGCGTGCTCACGTGATTTGTTCACGGAGCTGGATTGGCTGAATTGGCTGAATTGGCTCGTAGCGTCTACTCGAGTCCTTTGTAAGGCGAAACGGGGTATGGCTCGTCGCGCGACTGTTCTGAGCCGCAAGCAGTAATGCGCTTTACAGAGATACTACAACGAAATTTCGGCGCGTATTTCTTGGGTTCTACATGTTCACTGGGAGCAGTATCACATCGTACACCGCAATATCTCGTTGGAAAAGACACGAACTTTAATTTTAAAGCGAGCGATTAGCAAATGGCACCTGTGGATGTCGCTGAATGCCTCGTTTGTAATGTCCGTTTAAGGGTATCCACACGAAGGAGAACTCCGCGGACGGATGTCGTGACGTCAACAACCCGGGAAACTCCGTCGATGGCTCCGCCGCGTGCCTGCAGAGCTTTTGTGCTGATGAAACGAAGCCTCCGCGCCTCCGCCACGGCAGAGCCGTATATGAGGGAGATTTGGTCAGTCTATGATCTCGCCGCCATGACGCTCTCCTCCCGAGCGAGCCAATCAGCACGCGGCGCAGAGCGAGAGGCATGAGCGCATGCGTGTGAACTCCCGGCGGCTCCCAGCTGAGTGGGGAGGGCCGCCATCTTCGATCATTCTCCCGGCAGAATGCATTGGATCGCCATCTAAATCTCGATTATTTCCTTTTATATCGCTGGCTCTGGCAAGAAAAGGATATTTTATTATTCCTCGGTGGGTTAAAAAGCTAATAAATGAAGTTTTCTTGACGTATGGCCACAAACTTTTATTCAGGCGAAAAAGAAGTCGGCCCGTAGCAGACGACGCGTAGCCTCAGCAGTGCTCTTCTCCGACAACGTTGCGCCAAAACGGCGGTCGTCTGCTCTCTGCTCCTTTCTTTCTCTCTCGCTCCTTCGGCGCTCTCCTCCCTTTCGTTTACTTTTCTCCTCTCCGGCGCATTCGTCGCCACACCCACTAGCTTAAACTCTCCCAATATACGGCTCTGCGCCACGGAGGAGAACGGCGCCGCGAGGCGTCAAAAAGGGATGACGTATGTCTCACGTGATGCACGCTCCGCGGAGGAAAGGAGCGGATTTCTCCTTCGTGTGGATACCCCTTTAAGGGGTATCCACGCGAAGAAACTCCGCGGACGGATGTCGTGACGTCAACATCCCGGGAAACTCCGTCCCCGGCTCCGCCGCGTGCACTTGCGGAGCTTTCGTGCTGTCAGCACGAAGCCTCCGCGCCTCCGCCACGGAGGAGAACGCGCCGCGAGGCGTCAAAAAGGGATGACGTATGTCTCACGTGATGCGCGCTCCGCGGAGGAAAGTGGCGGATTTCTCCTTCGTGTGGATACCCCATTAAGGGGTATCCACACGAAGGAGAACTCCGCGGACGGATGGCGTGACGTCAGCAAGCCCGGGAAACTCCGTCCCCGGCTCCGCCGCGTGCACTTGCAGAGCTTTCGTGCTGTCAGCACGAAGCCTCCGCGCCTCCGCCACGGAGGAGAACGCGCCGCGAGGCGTCAAAAGGGATGACGTATGTCTCACGTGATGCGCGCTCCGCGGAGGAAAGAGGGCGGATTTCTCCTTCGTGTGGATACCCCATTGGGAACATTGACAGATAGTGACGATGCCTGTTTCGCCTAGAACTCTAGCGTCACTGGTGCCCCATGTGTGCAAGCATGCGCAGCGTGCGCGTGGAAGTAGCTTTGGCAAGCTTGTAATTGCACGCCCTTGCCCGCACGAGCAGAAAGAGACATAGCGGCGGCCAGATGCCCTGCTTGCAAATCGTCTGGTCGACGTCAGCCTCGCCGCAGCTTTGCCCGACCCGAGACAGGCTACGTCACGATTGTGCCGGATGTGACGTGCTCTCCGCTTGCTGCTCTCCGAGCGCTTGCCAGAGTGGGCCGTTTATAACGACAAATACGGCCATCAGGCTCAAAATACAAATGCGCGATTGTCATTTACGCATATTGTGGATCATATTGAGCCTATTTCTGAACACGACATGTCTATTTCAAATTTCGTTAAAAAAATTCAAAAGCTTTCCTCTTCAACTCAAAACCGAAAGGAGAAATCAAGTGGTCGTGACCTACTATTTCACCAAATGCGATGACTCCAAGCTTCCATCGTCCTTCTTACGCGCACCATGGAACTTGTGATTCGCAAGCGATGATAAGTGTCGTCAGGGCACTCATTGGCCACCAACGCGACCTCAAATATTCGTCGACGGATTGATTGTTGCCGAGCATACACGTCCGAGTCACGCAGTGCACGTGTCCAATCCGTGAGCAGCGGTAGGATGACTTGCTTCGGGCACCGCGGATGTATCACAGTGTGAAGGCGGAGAGCTTTCGAAGGAAAGGAGGTAGAGAATAGTCGGCTATATTGTCGAATCTTCGTACCGGAAAGGAGACTTCTTACGTTTTACCCTTCTTCTTTTGGCCCACTAAACGATATCTGATCTGGTAAAATTATAACCTCAAATCGTTTATCCAGGCCCAAAATTCATTTCATGTACCCTTTAACACTGTGCGTCGAAGACTTCGTGGCGTTAAAGAAGCTGCTTGCGAGGTGGCTCAGTACGGGACCAAGGACTTTCCCAGGTTTTCACGGATTAAGTAAAAAATGCCCGCGAAAAAGGGCTATATAAGTTTGACAGATGGCTGGGGGCCCCCTAGGAACTCGCGCTTTCAGTGCCGCGAACGATGTTTCCATTGTCTTCCTCTCTGCATATTCAGACAAAGCGTTTATTTTTTACTTTTTGTTTTACTTTGAAAGGGGTACAAAGCGTGCGTGTGCGCGCTCATTGTTTATTATTATTCTTTTTATGTTTTCGCCGTGGATGCACTCGTGGTCATTAGTCTTCTTTTCCCGGTTCGCATCATTTGCATGCAAGTTGTGCAACGCTTTCAAGTGCCGTTCGTTTGTCTAAAGATTGTGCAGCTGTCGAATCTTCTTCAGTCCTAATCCGAAAACACGACGGAAAAAGAGGATGCGTTCCGCTTATTTTTTTAATTTTATTTTTATATTTTTCTCGGGCGTACCATATGCATGCATGCTCTGCTTGCTGTTCCTGAATTCTGATGCACCGCCGACCCTCGCCCATCTTACCAACCCTTGGCCTCTGAGAAAGCGTCTTATCGGAGCCGAAACACTTCACTTTGCACGCCTCTCCACTTGGGCTTTATCGGTGGAACGCCCCGTTCAAATAGTTGTGTTCTCGTGATTTTTTTATTTTTATGTTTTGCTTTTAGCGAATTAGTTTCCACCTCTTTTGAGCGCGGGCGTGTGCGTCCTCAGCGCTCGATGGAAGGAATTCGCATGGGCTTGGGGTTGGTCGGGTGACTGGCGTACGTTGCTGACTGGCGCGCGTTTCATCGAGGCCCTCATGTCAAGTTCCAAATTACGTGGCTAAGCCGCGAACCATGTTGTTGACGTCCCAGCAGGGCGCGTATATTTGTGAATTAGTAAGCTTGACGTATTTCTGTGAATGATCAGTATTGAACCAATTAAGGGATCCCGAGATAAATCCCCACCCCTGCCCGTTTCCATCTAGATGAGCCTCGTACCGGCGTGCGGTTCTGTATTTGTTTGTACTGCGTGATGCACGTAAAAGACCCCAGAGTAGCATTGGCACAGTATAAACAGAGACTCTAGACAAATTTTGTTTTCGAAATCTCTCGTAAAAAACTATACCGTGCTAAACAAAAAAAAACAAAAAACAGTGTAATGAACAAAGCGTAAACAGGGGGCAAATGAGCTGGAAAAAGTGATAATTATAATGAACAAAGCTCGTGACTGAAGACAGCGAACGCAGAAGTTATCAAAACCTTGGTACCCTCTATCGTGCGGTTGCACCATGTGCCATGTGGTCGCCATACGCCTGCTGCTTTGTCATAGCGCGCTTACTCATAAATGACTCCACAGTTGGACGTGTCATCGCGAGACATGTGGCTCTCACGTCATTTCATCATCGAGATTTCGGCGTCTGCAATTTGTACCGAAAACATTGGCCGAGAATAATCTGCAAAAGGTGGGAGTGTGGGTGACTGTTGTACTGTTTGAAACACCAAACCTCTTAGCATTTAAAAAAATATATATTGGCTAAGATTAATCTGTAAAAGACGGGATCGGCGGTGACTGTTGTACCGTTTGAGGCACCAAGCACCATAGAAGATTCTTTTTTTAAATGTTATTTCTGGCGTATAAGGAGTACTCATTGGGCGCCATATTTGTGGTTGCTCTCCAGAGCGCATGCTCAGAACGAGCCCCCATTCATAGGCTGCTAGGACCGGCCATTTTGACGGTGTGGAATGCACGTCGCAAAAGAACCCTGGAAGCTAGCCATCAGCACGCGCTCAGCAGTCGCGCACACAGCTGTGGTCGCCAGTGAATACTTCCTATTGGAGAGCCGTAAAAGGGGAGGGGCGGGGGAGAGATTGGGAACATTATTGTTCTTCGTCCTGTGTCTCGCACGAAGCGCGAGACACGTGCGCGACTATGCTCTCCCAAGTACGAACCATCGGAGAAAAGGCTGATCCGACACGCCGCACACGACAGTTCAAGACACGTGCTTGCTACTTCGCTTCCGACTCGTCGTTCCGTTCATCTCCGCCCAGTTCCGGTAAACCTGACAAGAAGACGTTGTCACCATGCATCAGCACCTTAATGTCGCCTAATTCCGCTTGACCGTGATTTCGGTTTGTCTTCCTTCTGGTTTTGAAACAAACAAAAGCATTGTTATTATATTCCATTTAGGTGTGCGTATATTTTAAGATTTTACGTATAGTTTCCTATCTGCACATTACCTAATCACGATGGACCGCACCGGACCGCCATCCCAGCGAGGAGAGCACTGCGTACAAATCACGTGACTACGCACCCCGCGCTTTGCTGTCTCTCTCCCGAAGTCCCGTGACATTCACAGGGCATTGGAATGTCTTAGCGTCCGCTGCTGTCCATCGGAAGGTGAAACGGAGTGGTCTCGACGCCGACGGTGTCACTCGGTCCCAAAGGGGCCGGCTTGCTACGGATGCGCGAAATCAGCGGCTCGTTTTGTGCGCTCGGGAAAACGCAATGGCGTCCATTTGCCTTCACGGCGATAACGCACGACTCGCGTGACGCACCGCTTACATTCGTTATCACCGGGCCTGCAGCCCACCCTCGCTCCCTCTTCTTCGCTCTCTCTCTCTCCCGATCCGGCCGATCGTCACGTGACAACATGACGTTCACGCCGTCCGCGCTGGCCCGAAACCACATGACGATTTTGAAATGAACGGGATCAGAGATCACGATCAGTGCGCTCTCCCTCCACAGCAACGTACAGACATGGAGGCCAGTGAGTACGCCACATTGTGTCGCGACATGTCTAAGAGCAAATTGAAATGTGTTTTTCTGTAAATTTTTTTTAAGGAGGAATGAGTGTTTGCCCACCAACACCTTCGTTTACGGATACTTAAACAATGAAAAACCGACGAAAAGTAAATAGGAAAAAAAAAGATGGTGTCGTTGCAAACAAAAACGACACATGTCGCATCACACTACACACACACACACACACACACACACACACACACACACACACACACACACACCACACTCACACACACACACACACTACACACACACACACACACACACAAACGAAGTCACGCCCCGCTTCTTCTGTCTTTTTAATAGACCTATTGCTATATTACCCAAGCATCACGGAGAATGCAGGGATTGGTGTTCCACGCGCCCCACGCGCACGCCTTCCCAGTATAAAAGATTCGAAGGAAATAACCAAAATAAAGCGATGAAGAACGCGCATGCAATATGCCATTTGTTTTAGGTATTTGCTTTAGAAAAGTTACTACTGCTGAGGCCAGCACGTGCGGCGCGTGGAACACCAATCCCTGCATTCTCCTTGATGCTTGGGTAATATTGCAACAGGTCTATTGCTAGGGCGTGAAAACTTTTTGACGGGATAATAACCGGCGTAGGTGCTGAGTGTGACTGCTAATAACCGGGCTCAACGGTTACTTTCGCTCTCGCTTTTTGTTCTTTTGTATGGTGCATCGCCGGTGAACCCTCGCCATTTGACTTTCCAGCCCAGGAAGATAAATGGTAGCTTCATTTGTTTTAAATACTATCTTAGCCAAATCACGTCGTACAAGAAGGAAAGGTAGGCACAACTCACTCGGGTCACGCGTTACTTTATCTTAGCTGGCAACGGACTACTTGCTCACTTCGAGTCGGCGTGCAGTTTACCCCATGCAAATTAATAGATGCATTCCTTTCCGGTTAAGAAGAACGGTATTCCGTTCCACCTTACACTCTCAGAAAAAATGGAGCGCGACTCAGTCCCTCCGGGGACCAAGTGCGCTGCCACCACCATTAGTCCCCTGGGGGACTAATAGGGAGGGGAGCAACTTTTGCGCCCCCCCCCCCGTTAGTCCCTCAAAGTTGAACCCCCAGGACTAACTTTTGCACCCTTGCATTTAGGTCACTGGGACTAAATGTTGCGCCCTTACCTTATTTAGTACTGAATTATGCCTTACACTTCTAGGTGGCGCTAGTCAACGTCAAATTCGAAATTGGTAAAAAATATGTTATCGCCGGCGTATTTTCCACGCTCATTATATTCACATATGAACAGCGCTTATTTCACATTTGCACACGTCTTATATATTTTAACATAGACAAAGAATTAGAACACAGATGACACGCACAACACACACGGCGACGACACACGAACTCAATCGCCACGCCCAGAGGCTACCCATGCGCCTTTTATACTGATCATATGAAAGGAGTCATTTGTTCAGTGACCATCTGCAACCGTGAACGATGTTACAAATACGGTGCTGCTTTCGCGCCAATGTTATTCGCCAATATTGTTGCTAAACTTAACAAGGAGTGTATCTCTTACCAAAAAGTAACGGTACTCACAGTGATTATTTATGACTGTATATAAAACGGCGTCCCCATAGGCTCCCAGCAGCCATGTTGTCGCTTCCCCGGATAGACTGCCCCACTTTGCGCATGCGCGTCTCCGTGGCAACCGCATCGTCTCTTGCAAAAAACAATCAACCAGATTTTAAAGAATACAAAAATGAAAGAAAACATAATGAACCTTTTTGTTGTCTTTGGAAACGTTTTTACCACGTGCTACGTGGCTATTTTCATTCCAGTTAAAACAAAAAAAACATAAACGCTTTCAAAGCACGTTGCAGTGTTTGCGTAGTATTGTTACCTTATATTATATTTGAGTGTTTATTAGAGCTTCGTCAATTTAGCAGATTTTTTACTACGCATCTGACAATAGCAATACACTCTTCATCATGCTAAACGATGTATTGGGTTTGCTGTAACGGTTAACTTGCAGCCACCGATCGTAAATTACATTATGGTATATTGCACAAACGTATGTACATATGATGGCGCAGTATTCGCAGGTTAGGTTTCGTATTATGCAAGTCCCATGGTTTTCGTTGATTAAGGGCGTGACATTTATACAAAATTGGTTTCTTCACATGCATGTGCACACTACACGAACAAGTATCAGACAGCACTAAGTTTTAAAGCTTTCGAAACTTTATTTTTGTATATTTTAAACATTTATAGCCATACTGCTGAACAATTCATATTGAACAGCAGAACAATTTTCATGTCGTGTACGCTTTTAAGGCAATGCAAACAGTTTGACGACGAATGGAGGCAGCAGACAACCACAAGCGCTTGTTTCCTCCCATTTTTTTTTCTTGCTCCGTTACCGCACTGTTTCCTTTTCTTGTATGTACTAACATATCTAGTATGGTATAGTGTGTTTAATCCTCCAGCTGCACTGTCGGCGAAATGACGTGCGATATCACTATTTTTCATTTTCACGTAGCGATTAAGGGAAATTTTACCGCATATTTTGTAGAAATGTGTTTAATAGGATTGTTAATGATTGAAATAAGTTTTTTTTAGTTGCTATTTATATAAAACAAAAATAACAACACCCCCCTCCCCTAATTCTTTTTTTCGAGTTTCTTTTTTTTATTACAATTGTTAAAGTCACGGGCACGGAAAGACACTGACGCGTGTGCGGACCTGGAGTTCTCGTGCAGTGATAATGGCGAGCCTCACCTTCTCCTGCTCTACATTCCGCGCCCAGCTTATTAATGGCACTATTGTTTGGTCGCAATGCCATAAACACCGATACAAACATTTTAGCTCGCCACAGTCTCTCGACCCATCTTTTTTTTCGAGAAAGAACTCGAGGTATACCGAAGCGGTTGTGCAAGTTATACTTATTTACTGTGGAGAGAGCGCGTGGGTAAAACGACCCATCATCATGATGATGGTGAGGATGCGAGAGGGACGCGGCAGGCAGCAGGAATAACGTAGCTCGCTCATTTTTTGTTTCCTCTCCGTTGGACTTGGCGAGTGTATCTACTTAGGGGTCCATTAGCGGAGCCGAGATAGAGCGTGTGCCGTCGCGTATACGCACCGCTTTACACATCGGGCTGGTAATGAACGTTCTGCCGAATCTGGGCCAGATGACAGCTGGACGTCCGCCGTGCAAGAGGCAGCAGCGGCATCTTCCGCTCAAGTGGTGACTTCATTAAGACACCGCTCTTTCTCCACTTCTCGTAGGAAGAGGCAGGCGTTGTGCTCTTCGTCGGAGAAGAGGCTCTCGCAGTCAGGACCGCCATGATGGATCCGCTCCATCGTTTGCTGGTGCGCGGAGTCGAGTTTTATCGCAACCGTGATCTCTGTCTCGCATTAAATCTGGGACCACGCTCCTCTTCGGAACAGTCTTTCGAGGTGGGAATTTCGGAATCAACGAATTAAGCGTTTTGAAAATGCCAGCCTTGTTCTCTTGTCGATGATGTCCTTTTTTGTCGTTGTTTTTAATACGGCGTGTTCTAAACGGCCGCCAGCGGCGTTTAAGGTGACGTCAGCATACGTAAATGCGTTTGAAGGGAAAAGGGCTGAGGAGACGGGTCTGCCGTTGCAACTCCGCGTGGTACACACATCTCCGGGTGGAATTCGATTCGATTAGAATCGATCTCCCTAATTGGATGTAAACGGGATGAGGGAATTGGCGCGTCTCTAGGACTGTATCACTCTCACTCGCAAAGTTTGCTTTATTATTATTTTTTAACCATTATTTTGTGTTTATTTTTTCACGCTCTTCCGTGTACCCGTCCGAAGCCGCTTTGGTTCTCCTCACTTTGCCCAAACGGGGTGGCGGCGGCGTTCGGGACTAAACTGCCGATACATAAATTCGCCTCGGGATCGAGTTGGGAGATCCGGAAAAGACGGGCATCCCCCTTCTCGGAGCTTTGCAGTCAATGAGTCGTCCCGCTTGGGCGTCGAGGCAACGGCGCCGTACCTTCTCCGAGGGGTGCCGTGGATTATGCAGCGGGCCGGCCTGCAGGGTGTGCGCGATCGGCAGTGTGACGTCGCCGCTGTAAATTATCTGCGCTCGCACAGCCGAGGGATTGCCGGAGATTAGGCACGGTTCGCAGAGCGTGAGCAGCCTGGGAGGAAGAACCGTTCGTCTGCTTCATTTTTATTCCGTGTCTCTTTTTACCGTTGCGGGGCAAGCGTCGCAAGAAAAGAGGCCGTTATTTCTTTTTTTCTATTTTTTCTTTATTTCTGCCATTGAACATACACGGAGACAGCTTAACGTCCCATGATTTTGTCAGTTTTACTGCCGGCTCGTTCGGGAAGCAAGGAGAGCAGTTCTGTTTTACTTACACATATCAGCCGCCACGGGTCCGTAGCACCGATGAAATTGGGTTTGTTCAAGGATTGGACTCAGAACGAGACGTCGTTAAATGCAGCTTTAGCTGGATGGGTGCTGCATGCTGGGGGCTTGTTCGATTGGCCGCCTATAAGAGATTAAAAACACAGAGAAAGACTAACGTCTCTCGTTTGTCTCTCTCTCTCTCTTCTCTCTCTCTTTTTGTTTCCTTATTTGCGCGGTGTGTTCGTCGATAACCTTATTTTTAAATTTCGCAGCGCTGATGTACGACTCGGAAGCTCGTACGTTTCGACGTCTCCCTGAGCTGTGCGCATCTTCGGGCGAATCTATCTGCTCGGCGACCGGTCAAGATCTTCGTTGATTTTTAATTTAAAAAATTTTCCTGGGTATTTGAGAGATTTTGAATGACATTCGGAGACTTTGTGGAGGACCCAAAAACCGTGCAATCCTTAGTTTTGGCGAGCAGCCGCAGTTTCGCTGCTTCACGAGGGTGACTATTCTGCTGAAATGCTCTTACGTTCAGAACTACAGGGAAGTAATTTCGCGATGAAGTGAGTAGATTGAAAGGTGTACTGTACCAAACATTGAGGTGTCCGTAATAAGTGGCGCACGATCTGTCCACGACCAAACAGCCGCCGATGTGCGCGAGCACACGCAACGAAATTGACGTCATGACCCCGAACTGTGTGGCTCGAGGAAAGGAGAATGAAGACAGGCTTTTCATTGCTTTTCATCTCCACAGTGGAGTCTGTTGTAAAAGGTAGGCGATTAAGTGGTCGAACTACCGTAGTTAGACTAGCGCTCTTAACTGTCACTGAGCCAACGAAAGTTGACTCAATCGCCATCGGCCGAAGTTTCACGCCGGCGCCGATGGTCATTGAGCCGATAGCGATCATTGAGTTCAACTGAGCTGGCCTGCCTCAGTTAACTGAGGGGGTTCGCCCCCAATGAATGGCCTCAATAGAGCTAAAGATGGCGGCATCCGCCGCATCGCCGCCCATGGCCAGCGCCAGCGAAGCACTTACTATTGCCGAAGATTGGGGCAGGTGTCTAGAAAGTATCGTACCAGCGAATATTGACCGAAGAGGTATGATTCGGGGACAGATCGAGCTGCGGAGAACGATCACGGCACGTCGCGGAAGCCAAAGCTCCGCGAGGACGGCCATTGCGATGTCGGTGCCGATAAGACTTTCGATATGTTTCTCTGGATTGAACTCGTCTGAAACCTTCTGATCATCGTTTCTTTCCTCTAAAAACAAAAACAAAGAAGTTCTATAATGGACGCAAAGTGTCCATATAATTAATTTGCATCACATAAGAAAAAAAAGTAATGTGACAGCAGTTTTGGTTTCGTTTCGGTTTTCAACTTGTGTCCCTTGACGCGCATCAATAGTCAAAAAGCCAAATTGGACGTTTAGTGTTTATGCAGCGCAAGGTCGGTCTGCCGGGATGGGGCGACACTGCATGGTTTACACTGTAGATGAGCAATTTGGCTAGTGCAGTACGACTGCTCACCTGGGGTCTTTAACGTGCACCACGCAGTAGTGATACAAGACCGCACGCCGGTACGATGCTGATCCAGATAGAAACGGGCAGGGGTGGGCAGGATCGCTGGGTTCTGAAGCGCGAGCTTTCGCTCCACGCGCGTCGAGCTGGGTGTGCGTTTTATCCCACTCGGCCACCGATTGCCCCCACAGTTGGGAGATGCCCATGATCGTTGGCTTAATGACAGTTGAGAGCGCTGGTGTAGCTAGGGTATTAAAGCACGTAGCTTTCACTTGGGAAGATGAAAAACCTGTCCTTATTCTTCTTTAGCCCGGAGCCCAATGTCATTTTAAAGGGGCCATGAAATGATGTTTCAACTTCTTCCTCCTTGGCTATCATTTTCAGCTCAAAAGCGAAATGAGAAATCACGCGGTCGTAACCTGCTTGGGCACCGGTACGATTAAAGCCCCTTCATGTTTTAAAAATAGTGCGAGGTGCGTCGATGCACGAGGCATGTGCAACGTGCAGCCCTTGGGAATCTAGCACTCAGCTAGATTTCAGACACCATGTTTTTCCCAGAAGTGGCGGGCGGCACGTGTGTGGAGCATTTCCACAGCAATAAATGGCGCCACTTTTCCCAGGATTGAGGGGCCTTAGGTACGATGACTCCCTCCATCTTTTTTAAGCACGCCATGGAACTTCTCAATCGCAAGCGATATGGTAAGCGCCGTCACGGAACTCATTGGCCACGAACGCAAATTCAAATATTCGTCGACGGATTGGTTGTACCTCCGAGTGTTCGTGTCTGATGCGTGAGCAGGGGTCGGCTGACGTGCTTCGGGTGCCGCGGATGTGTCACAGTGAAAGGCGGAAAGCTTTCGAAAGAAAGAAGGTTGGACATGGTCCGCCATATTTTAAAAATTCTGTACCGAAGTGCAGGCTTTTAACTTCGTACCATCTTTCTTTCGTCCCACTAAGCGATATGCGATAAGTAAGATTCCAATCTCAAATTATTTATCCCAGCCCGAATTTTACTTCATGACCCCTTTAAAGGGACACTGACAGGGTATTTATGTTCGCCAAGGTTTTTATTTGTGCATGACATATGAGCGCTCAACAACCCGGAGCAAAATTTGCGGCTCGAAATTCGTTTTCTTTTTTCCCGAAAACCGCCGATTGAGAACTGGCCGGTTTGAGTCCTGCTCACTCTCTTCTTCGTGATCACGTGCCGTTCTCTATTATGGTCCAGACACCTTTCTTTTTTTGGGGGGGGGGGTTTCTAATCTATTGCAGATACGTTAATAAAAAACGTTCAGCCTTTCCACTCTCGTGAAGAAGGAAGACCAGCGGAGCTGTACTCGATACACTGTGTGCTTCTTTTTCGTCGTCGTTTGTTTTTCCGCTGTTTCCTACGATGAATTCCCACCAACGCGCCCAACTATCCAATCTTCTATTATAGCTGGAAAGGTTGCCGCCATCTACGAGCGACGGCGGAAACCATACTGGTTGTGTGCTTGCCGCCGTTGCTTATAGATGGCGGTAGCTGCCCAGTTGGGTTTGTGTCGACATACACGGACGCGATCCTGGGAAGCCCAGCCCTTAACAGCTCCGCTGTAAAAAAAAAAAAAAAAAAGAAAAAGAAAGAAGAAAGAAAGAAGGAAAGTTGCACAGCCACGTGATTTTTGTCAAATATCTTTTCTATATTTCTTCTTCCTTCCCAGTGCAGTTTCAATATCGGCTTCGAGCAATTGCGTTTTTTTTTTTTTATCGAAATGAATTGTTTAGTTTAGCATCCCTTTAAGGCATTCGGTGAGACGACGACAAGTTGCTGGACGAGCGAAGCGACTAAATTAAAATGATAAAGCGTAGTATGCACGGTTGGCGTTTTGGGGCGTAGAACACGTCGTATTCTACCTTAGTACTAAAATATATATTTTTCTTACTCATTTAAATTCCTAAAGCGCGCGCTCCACCACTAGCAAATGAAGCACCCGCAGTCTTAAGCGTTCGCCGTTAATCTCCTAAAAAGAAAAAAAAACGAACGAAGAACGCCTGGAGCCATCAATGCAAGCAATAAAAACAGCCGCGCTTGAAATTTTCCAGCTTTAATCGCAGCAGCCGCGCATTTAACGCGCGGAGCTCGTTCTGGTCTTCCCGCCACGCCAGGGATTACTTGGCACTGGGTGGAGGCTCCAAAGGCTCTTGCTGCGCCTGAACTTGAGCTCGAGGAAACAAAAGCAGCCCGGGGTGAAGGAGGCGACGGCGGCACATTAACTGGGAGACGAATGCCAGGCAACATCTTGGCGCTCGAGCGCGTCTCGAAGCGTTCGCTCACTTTCAGTCCGAGAATTCCAAAGTTATTCTTTTTTTTTCTTTTACGCCGTTTTACGACGACGAAGAAGGTTGGGCGAGAAAGTTCCCTAACGAGCTTTCTTCCCCAAGCAAGCCCTACTCCGTGTAGCCTTACGATGGACTACGGGGACGCTACGTGCCATCGAAGCCAATCCATTGCAGCGTGAGCGTCACGTGATCAACAGGAGGTGACGCAGCGACGGGGTGCTATAGTCACGGGAAACATTCAGAGCGTTGGATTGGCTAGGATGGTCCGTAGCGTCCGCAGCGGTCCATCGTAAGATTGTCTTAAAAGTCCCGCGGTCGTTTGTTTTCTTTCTTTTTTTTTTTTTTGTTTATTTTATTTTTATTTTTATTTTTTTAATGATATTAACACGGAACGCGTCTATGAGGCGCCAGCGAGTGCGGCTGTTTCTGAGGGAGAGATGTTGTGGAAGAAAAATGTAGGAGAAAAATTTGAAAACGAAGTGGGTTGAGCCAAGAAAAAGGACGAAGAAAGCACTGCGTTCGTTTGCAGCGGGTTCGGGATGGGAGCCGTGGAGCCTGTCCTGGCTCCAAGGACCCTTTTTTCTTTTTCTTTTTTCGACGGCGAGATATCGGCGCCAATTTGTCTCGATTAGGCCGGCCAGCGCGGGCGTCGATGTCATGGATGGCCTGTCTGCGCTGTTTATCTCAATGAGGCTCGCCGCAATTCCCGTCGCCGTCCAATCTCGTGGTGCGCGGCAGCTGGAGCTGCGCACTCATTTCGTCCCGAGCCACGCATCCTGCCGTTCCCTGCGCCGCCTCGTCCCATCCCGAACAACAGATCTGCTCGAGTTGCCAGAGATTGCCATGTCTATGACAAATCGCCGTGCGGGCTCTTGTTTATGCTCTCCGTTCTGGTTGTTGTTTCATTTGCGCGTTTTACACCAGCTATAAAACGGCCAACCCTCGCGGCGGAGCGAGGTAGAATTTTTCTCAAGTGCATATTTTACCGTGTCTGTCTCCGTGAAAACAAAAGGTAAAAACGAGCGAGCAAACAATTACGAACAAACGAGTTTGAAGTATTCTAAGCGCACGCGAAAATATTTGTGGCTTAGTGGTTACCACGCTTTTGACGCGTCGCCGAAGGCTGTGTAAATTGGCCAAAGACGGACTCGTATGGACCTTTTTCACAAGGGCGCCTCCATCTTGAAATATCGTCACTTCCAGTATGGGCGAAAACATTGTTTTGCCGTCGCCGCGCCAATAGAAGGCATTTATGGAGACAAGCGTAGCCGTCACTCATTCTCGTTTTGTCCCCCTCTCTTCTTTTTTTTTTTACTATTTGCAGGTTGAAACGTTTTAATATTTTTTCGTCGCTTATACCGGATATGCCTACTTGGCGGTCGGGGGCGAGAGTAAGCGGAAAATGTCTATACCCTTGCTCGTCACGACCACCACCATTCGAGGCAAGAGACTTAAAGCTCATGCTCGTGACTGGAAGAAGTGGAGGTCTTACAGTCCGCTTGAGTAAAACGTGTCGTTACGTGTTGTGTGTGCATGTGTGCGCGTGTCGTGTGTGTGTGCGCTCCGACCTGTAACCTTCAAGCTATTCAGTCTGTGTTGTGCCCACGGGAGAACGTGCAGACTGGCCCCAAGCAGCGGATGGTACGAGTTCCATGCGAATCCAGTGTCCCACTCCCGTGTACGAGCCCCAGGGGGGGTGTTGCCTACGTTGCGTTGCATAGGAGGTTCTCTCGTTAAAAGGTCGCTTCCTGCGCATGAAAACTGGGCCCATAGTCCGTGTGTTCGTAAGCAGAAAACAGACCTAATGTTCAATAAACGCATACGGATGCGCGCGCATATACTATGTAAGCAAGTTGTCAAATACAAAGCAGATATTTATTTGTCTACTGGAAATAACACGATCGTTTCGCCGCATTCGAGTCAAATGAAACACGTCGATGTGGTGTGATGGCGTGTGACTCACAGCGTCTTTTGTTCTTTTGTCTCGCAGGTAAAGTGCTGCTCCCTGGGATCGTCTATGCGGTTCTCGCCAGCTGCCTGGTTCTCTGGGGTCGCCCAGGTCCAACTGTCTTTTTTCACCTCTTAAGAACAAAAAAAAAAAAGTTGTATTTTATTAGTTTCGTTTTGTGCCCGAGGTGCGTTTGTACTTCGCGGCCCGAAGTAACTGAATAAAAAGCGAGGAAGGAAGCGAAAGATGGATTTTCTCGACATTCAAGGGGATTAAATTTTGTGACGGATGGAACTCCGGAAGCCAACGTGCCAGGCGCTATCGCGTCGCCGCTTATTTCGCGCGTTCATTCATTTTAGGTCCGAAAGGCCCTCGCAGTCGCTTTTGTGTCGAATTTCGTCTCTGTATACGAAGCGAAGTCGAGCTCTCAAGTCGTCTGAATTGTTACGTGAAACGTCGCCTTCGTATTAATGGGAAAGCGCCCTCACGTACAATCGTAGATTGCGACAACCGTGTCTTTTCGTTTTTTTTTTGTTTTTTCGTCTGGAGTACGGTTGATTTATTGGCCCCGTGCGTGATATTTCGCATCACGTATCTTTTATCCGCCGGGCGGGAGCAGATCAAGGAGAAGGTAGAGACGCCGGTTGTATTTATCTTCGTCAGCGACAAATCTCAGAGCTCCGAGGTTCGCATGCGATGACCGATTTGTGTCGCGACTTCGCGGTTTCCCGTTTAACGTTCAACATAACTTTGCCAAAGGCCAAAGCTATACGGCCCCTCGACCCAGTGGAGAGGTGCAATGCGACGCGGATTTTTGGAGCTCTTTCCTACCCTAAATATATATATTTATATATATTTTTTTTTTTTGGCGGGGGGGGGGGGGAGGGGGAGGGGGGGGATTATAAAACGATTTCGTGAAGTGTTTGAGAACACAAACAAGAAAACTTCGATGTTAGTGAATGAGTGAGAAGGGCTGTGACCCTTTCATTCACTACCTGAATTTGGAAATTATACTTCGTGTCACTATATATGTCAGGGCGCAGTCACAATCTAGGAGACATCCAAAAACAGACGCAGGCCACAAGCGCCCAAGTCATGACGCTTTCACCATAATTGATCGGTTTATGCGATGACAGCACACGCACATAAAGACGACGGACGCTGTGACGTGGCGCTTTTCGCGCTGGTTGATTGGCCCTACTGGCTCACGGCGTCGTCTGCGCTCTGAGCTATGACGAAACGAAATATAGAAACGCTCTGCAAGGAGGTGGACGTTTTTTTTTTTTTTGCTTGCTGCTGTTCTTGGGATAAAGATGAGCAGAACATTTTTTTTCTTCTTTTTCTTCCAGACTTTGGAGCAGTTTGCTCACTGTTTCTCAACAGACCGGTATTTCAAATGTTTGACATCAATGAGTCCGTGACCTAAAGTCACGGACATTTATAAATACTACCTTTTATTGTATAATAAATCAAGTGTGTGTGTGTGTGTGTGTGGGGGGGGGTGGGGGGCACAACAATAGTACAATACGTTTCGAGTTCTCCCAGAACTAGCTAGAGGGAAGAAGACAGAGCAAGGACCAGTAACTATTTGAACACCCTTAGAACCACGCATTGTTCGAAATCTGAATGGGGTGTTTTCTTTCTCTCGAGGAGATTTGCTTTAGAAATGATTGTGGAGAGACCGCTTTCGATTTCTCTCCGCTTCGTTTGTTCGGGGCTGCGATTTCCCCGAGGCTCATAGCGTCGGGGCCTGCCCTGCGCCGATACATGCGGGTTCCCCTTCCGGTTTCCCGCGTCGCAACCCGGGCAGTGTCTGGGGGTTCCTGGTGGGCCCGGACTCCTGGCGCGGTCCGCAGCGCCGGCCGGATCGCCTCCAGCGACGCCTGTTCGGTTGACCTGGTGCACCCCTCCCAGAAGCCTGCGACACGCAGGGCGCGCATAGAGATTTCCTCAGGCCTGCTTCAGACGGGGCAATTTCGCCCAAAAGGGGTCCACGTGAAAATATCACGTCCCTGATTGGCTGCTGCCGCTTCAGACGTCTCCTAGTTGTCAGAGTTGCTCGTCCATTTCGAGCCGTACGCGATCCGAGCGATTCGTGTCGCAGCGCCGGGATCTAGGGAAAGCTAGGGTACAACTCGCCAGCAACACCGAAATTGCTGGGAAAGTTGCCCCGTCTGAAGCGGGTATAGCCGTATAACGGAGTAACACTATGTGGCAAAAATGTGGCACCTAGGGTGCCTGTATGTTTTCGCTCCGCTTTAGGGTGGCGCCAACTTCTTGTTACCCTTTCCCAAATCCTCTCCCACCGCCATTTTTTCCCACATCTTATTTCGCTAAACGTACACAACGTTGAGTTCCTGTAGTCTCGACACACCGGCAACACTGTGAGGCCACTTCCGTTTCCGTTCATAAGAGGAGTCGGAGGCTCAGCGGGATGGCGGTCGTCGTGGCTGTCGCTCTCTTTACTCGGGTGTTTCATATTTTGAAGTTGCGAGCAGGAAGTGTGCGTTGCTTTTATCGAAACGCGAGTTCCCGCGACAAAATGGAACGCCACAGTCACACACCGGCATTGAGTGCCGAAACTTCGCCGTCGGAACGAGAGCGGTGAGCGCTCCCTAGCCATAACGAGAAAAGGGGTATCCACACGAAGGAGAACTCCGCGGACGGATGTCGTGACGTCAACATCCCGGGAAACTCCGTCCCCGGCTCCGCCGCGTGCACTTGCGGAGCTTTCGTGCTGTCAGCACGAAGCCTCCGCGCCTCCGCCACGGAGGAGAACGCGCCGCGAGGCGTCAAAAAGGGATGACGTATGTCTCACGTGATGCGCGCTCCGCGGAGGAAAGTGGCGGATTTCTCCTTCGTGTGGATACCCCATTAAGGGGTATCCACACGAAGGAGAACTCCGCGGACGGATGTCGTGACGTCAACAACCCGGGAAACTCCGTCCCCGGCTCCGCCGCGTGCACCTGCAGAGCTTTCGTGCTGATGGAACGAAGCCTCCGCGCCTCCGCCACGGAGGAGAACGGCGCCGCGAGGCGTCAAAAGGGATGACGTATGTCTCACGTGATGCGCGCTCCGCGGAGGAAAGGGGCGGATTTCTCCTTCGTGTGGATACCCCATTAAGGGGTATCCACACGAAGGAGAACTCCGCGGACGGATGTCGTGACGTCAACAACCCGGGAAACTCCGTCCTCGGCTCCGCCACGCGCTGCGGAGCTTTCGTGCTAACAGTACGAAGCCTCCGCGCCTCCGCCACGGAGAAGAACGGCGGCGCGAGACGTCAAAAAGGGATGACGTATGTCGCACGTGATGCGCGATCCGCGGAGGAAAGTGCCGGATTTCTCCTTCGTGTGGATACCCCATTAGCGGCGTAGTCCGAGCGCACGACCGGCGAGTGTGGCAAAATGGTTGACGAAAACAGCGGAGGTTGCCATGGTAACGAGGTAGGCAACACTGGCTTGTCGGTAACAGGTATCACAAACGTTGTCGCCACACTAAACAGCGGAGCGGCGGAAACATGTAGGCACCCTAGTGGCACCTGATTGGCCTTCTTTTAAGCACGTCACGAACGCGCGTCCTTCAGCAAGACACACGGCGCGCGCGACTTCTTTTCTGACTCCACACGTTCCCTGTGCCTCTAAACTCGTCAAACACAAAGTTAGGGCCGCAGTTGACGGAGCGCACCGATTGGCCTATCACGACGATGACTACGAGCTTTTTTCGCCGACGTCCAATCGGCGCGCTTCGCGAACTTTCAGTTCCAACTTTGTGTTTGACGAGTTTAGGGCCTCGAGTTTACGCTGTGAACCAGCGTAAACCAGGGATAGGGGGGGGGGCAGGAGGGAGGAGGAGGAGGAGGAAAAAGGGAGGGGAAGCGTTCGTCTCCTGCCCACAATTCGGGTTCATCTCACTCTGGGTGAGAACTGCGCTTTATGGGTGTTTCAGCGAAGACTTCTAAATATATCATACTTCGGAAACAATTTGCTAGATGCGGCGCTCATCAGCGACTGGAAAAAATACGAACTATCTAGCTAGTTAACTAAGATTTACTAATAAAACATTTTAATTAGTGAAAAAAAAACACATTTGGTCTTAATTAAAATCGCTCGGCATAGTAGTTCTCGGCGTGTTTAATTTTTTTGTAAAACTCGCGTGTGGGAAGTCTTTTGGACTTTATTTTTATTTTAGCGAATTAGGTGAATACGGCTGACTGATCAAACTTCATAAATTCCTCGAGCAGTCAACACACAAGCAGATATTATGACCATTTCGTTATTAATTGCGGCAGTCGTGTTTAAAGGACATCTAAAAAAAAACATTTTTCCAAACAGTTTTTGGTTGAGACACGCAAATCAAGCAATAAATTTTTCGCGAAAAAAAATTGGAGCGATATTGACGGCGAGAGAGTTTATTTGAAATTCTGGCCGCAAAGTCCATGACGCCACGCAATGGTCGTTCGCTCTTTCGACCTCAACGAGATGGCCAAGCCGACGCACCTCTCCTCCACGCGCTCGAAATGCCGAGAGAGAAAAGAAGTGGAGAGGGGGGTGCCTGCTGACTAAATCGCGTCTCGCGGGTCGCGGCATCAATATTGCTCTAATTTTGTTTTTTTCGCTTAAAATTAATTTTTTTACACGCGCGTCCCTACCAAACTGCTAGAAAAATGTTTACTTTTTTATTTTTGGGGGCTTTTTAAGACTTTTGAAGTTCTTTCCACTTTAGCATGTAGGGAACGCTGGACAGGAGAGGCCTCCTCTCCAACGTTCGCTCTGCTAAAGTGAAAAGAGGGGGAAGAGTTTCCACCCAACTCTTAAACTTTTACTATTTAACGGGCAATCCAAAGGTCTACGAAACGAACTCCCTTAAAATAAGAATGATTCAGTTTGCGATGTCGACTCTGTGCGTGCCGCTATGTGTGCCCCGGTTCTTCGAAGATTCGAAGAAGTTTCGCCGGAAAGTATTTTATTGCGCGTGAAAGGGAGGTGATAATGTATTTCCCGATAGATTGCCATCGAACGGACTCAGCTTTTGCAGAAACCGCAAAAGCGGGGAAAAAATACATTCCGAAGGCAGCTTACGGTCGTGAGGGGCCCGTTCCACTGGCTCGCTGTCGCGAGCAATCTAAGCCGCGTGTGCAGCATGCATTACGCGGGTCGCCATTAAGCCTAAAGATGAGGTGTCCACGTGACGTAAACAAAACTAATGCGGCTCTTTGTACGCGGGCGGCAACCCCCGTTGCGACATTACTCAGAGCGGGCATGGGCGCGAGGACAATGCGACCGGGTGAGCGCCCGGCGTAAGTGACCTGTTAGCATTGGCCGCTTGGCAGGGTAACCCCGAGTGTCGCCTTCCGCCTACGTGATCCTGTGCCCCGTTTCCAGACATGTACAAATTACTCAAAAAAGGTAGTTAAGTTAAGTTACTGAGTATTGACGCCAAAAGTAATTGGAGTAGAGTAGAAATTACGCATTCGTAATTGTAATTGAGTAAACTACTAACTACTGTAAAAAGTAGCGAGTTACTTTGAAGTTACTTTCGAAGTTACTTTTGTATTTTTGTGGTAGCAAAATGAACAGCAGTTTTGATCAGTGAAAACCCCGCGAGCCTAAAATAAATGCAGTCATTTTATGGCTTGCGTTTTCACCAAAATAGTTTAATCGCTCGCCGAAGCAATTGACTTTCAAAGTCCTTATCGGAGAGTTTTCCCATTTTCCTCCTAGAGATGTTCCCAGCCAAGCTAAAAAGACGTTCCACCGACGCGCTGGATGGAACGGCAGCGCTGAATTTCAGAAACAAGCTGTGCAGGGTCAGGAAAGCGAGTGTCAGCATCTTCGGTGTCCATGACGAAACATGTGAGGTTTGCCTCGGCTAGAGGGTCTTTTATAAAAAAAAATGATAAAGAACTCTCCTCCTTTTTTCTACTTTCTTCGGCAAGTTCAGATTGTTATGATTGGCCCCTCTTTATTCCCACGACGTTCGGAGAGTACGCTGAGCGAGTGCACCTGACCGTCAAGGGTTGAGGTCTCGCGCCACGAACATGAGATCACCCGGACGACTGCGCGTTTAGTTGCGGTGCTAGTGGTACGCTACTGAAGAAAAAATATTTTTTGGTTGAACAAAAGATGAAACGAAGTATACTTTGCCGCTGACGCCGGGCCCAACAAAAGGATTTCCCAAGGGTGACTCGCAATCTTTGCCGGCCTCTACGGTATCGGAAGGACGCGAAGGATTACGTGAACAAGCATCGTCGCTCGTACAGTTGTAGCTTGAAGCGGGAAGTTGCTCCCGTGAACGGATTATCCGTGTCGGCGTTTGTGGGCGCGAATGTCCGGCTTTGCAAGGGAGTATGCGCTGACGACGAGGCGACCATGGGAACAGGTGCCCAGCTGCAAGGTCATTCCAGTGGCGCCTACCCGTGGGACCCCCAAACCGCTTGAGTCAGAACTCACTAAAGGCAGACATGAAAACAACAACAACCCTCGGAGTGTCCCCGTCTTTCACGGTTGCAGCTGGAGGTGCGGCGCCTGTGTGCATTACCGGATTAGGTCAATACCCGACCAAGGCTTGTTAAGCATCTGTTCCTGCGTTCGTGCGCGCCGGTGTTCTGTTTTCGCTGCTCGTCGCCACCTTGGCCCAAGGACGCTTGTGGGAACGGAATGTGAGGGGGCCCCTTGCTCGGAAATGTCACTTCATCTGCCGGCGTTTTATTTCTGCGCTCAAACTTTTGTGGTGAGCAAAATTAGCACTAGATTTCGAAAGTAGTTAGTAACTTGAGTAGAAGTTACCTAAAAAATGTAGTTAAGTTAAACTACTAATTACCCAAATAAATTTGTAATTGAAAGTTACCAAGTTACTGGGAAAAGTAGTTAAACTACAGTAGTTTGAGTAGAGTAGTTGAACTACGTCCAAGTCTGCCCGTTTCACACGCAGCCTGCTCCGTTTAGAGTAGCAACGACCCTGACATTATAACCGGCGTGTGAATGTATCCGACTGGAGTCGTGCGCGGTAGCTGTGCAGCGCGCATCGGCTGGGAAGTCACCTTGATGGTTGTTTTGAAAAGACACTCATTAGCAAAATGTGGCCTGTTCTTTCGCGGCCGCCATTTTCACGGTGTGCACGGTGGTGCTACGCTGGCCTTGATTTTGCGGTCTCCTTAACTTGTACTTTTGGATGTTTGTGGCGCAGCTTTATTACATATTTATGTTTCGTTCGGGTACTTCCGATAAGTGATATCTTCTATCTGGAGGGTTCTGACGAGGAAAATACTAGGAACATACAGAGTTTTATATACGGGGTATTTTTCCGGATAAAAGTAAAATTGAATGTAAAATAACCTGGAAGATTTGAACGCCTGGTTTTGTTCTTTGTTCTGCACGGCTGGCGTGACCTTTTCGAAAGCTTCGTGAAGACGAAGAAGAAAAACAATGCGAGGTGATTTCAGGTCGGAAACGATACCGCGCATCCATCTCGACTGGTTCCGCCTCCTACACTCTGGTCACGTTGCGAACAATACCCAGAACAAGGCGGTGATTTATAACAGTTCGGATATTCAAGAGGGGATATCTGCAGAATCCTTAATCTTCGTAATAAAAATCAAATAAATTATGACCTCGTAATAAATATTGATATTTTTCCTTGCGTTGGCACATCTAATCATAACATAACGAAATACGATGAAAAGTTCTGTAAGGTGTTAAACAAAATATGTTTAGAAGATAAATCGTAAAGACCGCATGCCCTTACCTTTTGACAGAATAGACCTGTTGCGAAACATGCAGCGCCCTATATGGCGCCGAAAGGAATTGTGGGAACTGACTGTATGAAATCAGCTGTAGGTGGCGACGGAGGCAACGCAGGCGAACGGGCTCTCTCTCCGCCCCCCCCCCCTTTCCATTTTTCTCTTTCTATCTCTCTCTGTATTGTTCACGTAGTGGGTAGATGAAGCGGGAGAAAGGAGCGTACAGAAAGTTTCCATAATTCGTTTCGCTTTTTTTTTTTTTACAGCTACTCTATGGAAGTCTAGGGATTCTGTAAATATTCCCAAAGAACATTGTTACAAATGGGGGACAGTTAAGACTGGTTTACACAGCACCGTTTTCTTACGTTACGTATAACTCACCGAAACGTTCGTGTCTCGATTGTCGCGTGACAGGCTATTTCTGCGATTTGCCTGAAAATTTGCTAAACACACGAACAAACGTCGCTGAAATAGTAATCCAAATATTAAGCCTAAAAAAATATTTCTCAAAGTTATTGAATTTGCAATTTTGAACCTCACCTTGTTCTTCAAAGTGAAAGTCTCTACTGGCAACAATGAAAAAGTGACGTCAGGGGAAGGCGGGGGTTCACCTTTGGACTGTAGACTTTGTTCCCTAACTGATTACAAGCAGTTTCATGGTGTCAAATGAATGCTTTGGAAGGTCGCCCCAGGCTCCCGCGCAGCAGCACGAAAGAAGTGCTCGGCATAGTCAATTTTTAGACTGCTCGATCGACCTGCGAGCCTGCCTTCCCCTGACGTCACGGCATTAAAAACCGCGGTTATATTTGAATGTTAGTTTTGGCATCATTTTCACTTGCCAATTTCAGAATAACTATTCTGAATTTCGCGATATTAAATAGCATACCGGAAAGGGTAAAGGCCGGTGATTCCGAAAATATAGTTAATTAGGGTAGGTCAGAAAATCGCCGGAGTATCCCTTTTAATACGAAGCACAGATGTCCCGGTTACTTGTGGCGTAAGCAGACATAAGCTTTCGCGAGGTAACCTAGAAAAAGGGGCTGTGTGAACCAGCCTTTAAGTACAGCTAGTTGTCACTCCATTCATCGTCTTTTGATCCCTAAGAAAAAGTAGTAAAATATCTCTTAACCGCTCCGTGAGACTTCGGTAGTTTCGCCTATAGTTTTCGGAAAGGCCTCAAACCAAGAACCATTGTGACACGACCTCGGCTTTTGAGGACGCGCGACGGAGTCCCCGACGTTGTGGGAGCACGGCCGCGTACGTTTTCCTGTCGGGTGCCTCGCTTGGCTCCAGCGAACGGCTCACGGCAATCCCGGTGGTACTCGAGCGAGTCGTCGTCCTCACCGTAGCAGGATTCCAGACCTGCCTCTTCGAAGACGTCTGCGCGTCGGCCACAAAACGAAAAAAAAAAGTGGGTCGGAAAACGTCCTTTGGCGAGAAGATCCCGTGTCGACCTGGTGCACGAACTCGCCTTGCGCGTTTGTCGTGCTTTACGCAACATTTTGCAACATGTAGTTTGCTACGTTGTTATAAGCGTGGAATGCTCTTTAACGGAACCCCCTATTCTTTAAAGTTCGTCCGTCTGTACAGTTTCTCTACGAAATTTAGCGGGGAAACTGACGTGACCTGGTGGGCCTATGCACAAATTCAGTTTCCCGCTAAATTCAGCGGGCAAATTGACGTCACATGACCTGTACACTAATTCAGCTTTTCCTCTGAATTTAGCGGTGAAATTCACGTCACGTGACTTGAACATTAATTAAATTTCCCCGCTAAATGTAGGGGGAAATTGATGTCACGTGGCCTACACACCAATTTAGTTTTCCGTTATAAATTTAGCGGAAAAATTCCTGAGCAATAAGCTCGTCTTCACTCCTGAAACGACTGTTTACTGTCTTCTAATTAAATTTAAACGGTCGCTCCTTAAATGCTGCATTTCCTGCATTATAGCATAATATAGAACTTTCAAGATAAAGTTTTCTGCCAATACTCTCTTTTTTTTTTTTCTCCTTTTTTTTCTTATTGGCAGGCCTCGTTTTCGGACAGGAATTAGATAATTATAATATTAATTGTGCCGCATCGCTGTGTCGTGATTTGTTAGTGAAAACTTACTATGGCGCCTTAAGGGCAGATATCGAAGTGGAATGATTGACCGACGTGGAACATGAAAAGGGCGCTAAAGATATTTTTAAGCTCGCTTTGCAATTAAATCGACCTATGTGCTCTACAGGTCCTAAAATAAACCAAAAGTACGCTTTGTTTATAGCTAGAGAGCCCTCCGCGGGTAACAGTTTGATCACCGGCATCCACATACTTTGTATCCGTCACTCGAACTGAATTCGCAATGTTCCTAAATTATTGTATTGTATTGTAGCGAAGTATGGAAAAGACGAGGTCGGCGGAAACGAGCCGAGACATCGGCGCCTGCACCTGGCTAGCGAAACTTTTCGTCAGCGAACCAAATCTTCCTCGTGAAATCTCGAGACGTAGCCCCGTTCGGGTAAAAAAAATTAAGACAGCATTCTTGAAATCTTCTAGGCCAGGCGCTGACACGGACGGGCGAGTGAAACCGGGAGGCAAGTTGGCTGCCGCTATCGGGCAGGTGTCGCCACCGGCCGTTGAAAGCGGATAAAAGCAGAATGCAGGAGACGCAGCTTGCGCGATCGTGTTGGTCGATATTTTTCTTTTTTTTTTATTTGCTGCGTTAGTTTTATTAGGCGCGTTTATATTTTGCTAGGCGTTGATTTACGCGAAGGTTATCCACTGTCTGATCGGCCGCCACCGTCAGGGCATTTTCTAAGGGCGACAGGTTGCGCCACCTCTCGAGAGGAGAACCAAACCCGACCATCGGCGTGTAGCCTCCGGGATTGCCGGTGTGGGCCGGCCTGACGTTGGCCTGACTCGGTCGTCGAACGCGCCAGTTCCCGCCGTTCGCATTTTCGAGGGCTTCGTTCTCCTTTTCTCAGGAATGGAGCTGCCTCTTGAAATTTCACCAGGTTAGAGTGACTGTTAAAATTATCGCTATATCGAAATTTGTACTCGCGACTTGCACACGCCAATTTTTCCGGTGCGTTTTACGCGGTGCAAATTCGTTCGGACACACGGCCAAAATTACACGGGGGTGGCAGAAGTTAGGCATTTTAAGCCTGACTCAGACATTTGCGCTAGATTGTAACAGACGTTACGTTTTTCGTTTTTTTGTCGTTTTATTACGTGTTTTGGTTGTCAAGCAAGCTTTTCGTCGTAAAGAATCATAAGCGGTCGTAACTATAACTGGATCCGGGGAAAGTAGCGACAAGCTCTCCGTATGGTCGCCGCATTGGTCCATGGAACGAGCAGTTTCTTCTTGACCGCTCCATTGTGGTGAGCCGATTGAAATTCCCGGTGACAGGTTACTTTATGAAGACATTCATTCTATACCCAGATTTTATTGTCTACACACAAACCGGCGAATCAAGCGCACATCTTCATACCGCCGCCCCCACGTGCGGCGTCAGTAGTTATCGCCATTCAGAAATAATTCTGTCGTGAAATACGCAAGAATAACCATATATATGGAAGATAGGAGATACTTATGTAGATAGGCGTCAGTGATAAGTTGATTGCATACACGGTGCCAAAGACACTTGTATCGGCGAGGAACGCTGTCAGTACGATGATGCTCCGTAGGCAATCTGCCATGCTGTTTGGTATGACGCTATCTAGCGACTGAAGCAAGAAACATTGGGTATGCCTGGGCGTGGCGGCTGCATTGTTCAAACGTGAGCTATTACTCTGCTGGCGCCGCTTAGCCTAGTGTCTGAAGCAAGAAATACTGGGTAGGCCAGGAAGCCGTGATCGCATAACATAACAGCACGGCGGAAGCTATGGCCCTGGCGGGCCAGTCGGAACGTGACGACGTATCACCGGAGTGCGCTTTTACTGCGAAGTAGTATCAGATTCTTCGCTGCGTCATGCTCCAATATGCATATCGAAGCCGTCGGCACGCCATGTGGGGCTTATCGTTCACTCTTCGTCAAGTTAGAACGAGACAGGGTATAACCGTGGGCTCTCAATTTGGCGACTGTTGCCGACTGGCCAGAGCAATCTTGGCTCGACTGGTTCAGAACGACCCCTTCGAAGATTTGAAATGACCGAAATGGCGATTGCCATGGCAACAGACACCGATCAGCCAATCGCCTTGCGAGGTTTGGCCCGTCTGTATTCGCAACTTACACGAGCTATAGGGGGCGCGCTGGCGCCCATCAAAATGGCTATCATCTGGATGATCGTCGCAGTACAGCGGTGCGAGGCGGGGTCTGCGACGCGTAAGTTATTCGAATTTTGCGTTATACGAGCAGTATTAGAGTTTTACTTTATTTTGTCATCCCAAAATGTGTTGGCAAGCAGCTTTATTGTGAAGTCGATCATCCAGGAGCTAGGGAGCGCGATTCTCACACGCGTTACCACTGCCGCTGAAAGTTGCGAATGTTAGTATCTGTTTGTGTCCGGCTAGCAGATAGGGAAGGCGATGGCGCTGCTTTTCCAGGATCCAGCGACTTTAGTCGCATCTAGGGACGTGAACTCGTTTTCAATTTCTGTGCATGCGCATAACAGTCCAACTTGAATGAAACTTGGATCAAACTTACAGGGTAACTGCAAAGAAAATAAATGTATTTTTAGACAGCCTAATTGGGACAAGCATGTCACAAAACAAATCTTCCGCGAAAAAACAAATATTTTATAGCATTATTTACGCCACAGGACGTAATTTAGTCGGAGTCACAACTTCCCCACATTTGAAACTCCCGCTCTTTCGACGCGCGCGGAATGACTGTTATACGTCACTCCGTGACGTATAGCAGCCACTACGTGACGTATAATACCAACTTTGTGGCGCGCGATTTAAAACGGACGAAATAGCCGCAAACTAAAATCAATCTCGCGCAATAAATCTTGCTGTAAAAATTTTGGTTTTTGGTGGAAACATTGTTTTGTGACATGCTTGTCCCAATTAGGCTGTTTAAAAATACTTTTTTTTCTTTGCAGTTACCTTTTAAAGCTAAAAACTAAAAAAAGAAAGTTTAACTTGGTTGAAGTTAAACTTTCTTCTAACCGACGGCCTTTACGACATCGTAAAGGCCGTCGCTTACACTCAAATATAAACAGCTGAACTATACACACAATTTCACATCAAACCGCAACCGACGCTACACGATGAAGCCTATCAATAGGCAGCGCCTAAAGTGTATCCTTACAGCGCACGCCGTTTTTTTGTTTTTTTTTTGAGTTGTGGGCAATTTGGGGATTGTAAGCGGTTGGCCCAGATTCCCCTTCAACAATCATGAGTGGTCATCTTGACCACGAGGGGCCAAGGGCAACTGGCCACGCGAGCGGCGCTCCGCCGCTGATAAAGGGCCGTCGCAGCGTATGCGCGGAGCTGTTGGGATCGCGCCGCAGGCGATAGCGGTCATTAAATGTTTACGTGTTGTTGAACCGGTGTGCTGTGTCATTCCCCGAGACGGGTAGCAGCAAGGAAAACCTCACACAGCGTGCGTACAGTCGGCACGAAATGAAACGCGAACAGTGGGTGCATGGTTTTCGCTAGATGCTGCACCACCTGAACCAGAGGGGAGCTGCAAGAAGATGGCTCCTCCTTCGATGTGTTAGACTCTTGCTCAGCACATCCAAACCTTCGGTGTTGCGTCTCTAGGTGACTCAGCGTGGGTCGAAAACCATGCGCTCCTTGTTCGCGTTTCATTCCGTGCCGACTGTACATGGCCGGTTACATTAATCGCGCGCACATCAAAACGTGCAAAATCACGGCGCATTTACGGCGCATTTATGGCGCGTGATTGGGTCAGCCGGTAATAGCGAGTACACAAAGACGACGAGCGCCATTACGGCGCTGCTTATTGATTGGCTCCATCGGATGCGAGACGTTCGAGAGGCCGTTGCGCATGGCGCGACGCTCACCGTCGGCCGAAGTGGCCAGCGTGACCAGCATGACGGTGAAGACGAGCATCACCAACCACGGGGTCATCGCGTTCCCGTCGACGTCGCCGAGCGGCTCGGCCCCAGACTCCGGCGACGCGATGCCCTGGAGCTCGGCGAAGGCCTGGGCCATCCAGGGCCTGAGGGACGTCATGGCCGCCGGGAACCCCCGGGGTTCTGGAAGCCCCCCCCCCCTACCCCATCACGTGAAGCTGCATGTGCGTCGTCTTTGTCCTCTTTGGCCAGTTTCAGGACTCCGAAACACGGAGCCGGCCAGTCTGTGTTTCGTGCTATGTATACAGATCACGGGTATCAAGGAGATAGGCTGGTGCTCGACATTCGAGACACGCAGGTTTCGGTGACTTATACGTAACGTAACTTATTGTGTGAATCAGTCTTCTAAAGACCCGTTCACACGCTTGCATTTGCTGCCGGCCGAGATCATGACATATCTTATGTCCGAGTGGCAATAGAGCGACCAACAGAAACAACCGGCACCGACGAGCAGCGAGCACGTGCAGCATGCACGCCAAGGTATCTTTGGCGGGCTTGCAATCACTCGTGGTTACTTCACGAGCACCGGGAGAGTGCAGCATGCTGCACGTGCTTGGTGCTTGTCGGTGCTGGAGAACCACTAAATGAGCGTAGCTTATTTAGTGGCTCTATAGACGATTGCAAGCAGGGCATTTGGCGGCCGCCATGTTCTCTGCTCGTGCAGGCAAGTGCGCGCAATTACAAGCCTGTGAAAGCCACGTTCACGCGGACGCTGCACATTCTGGCACGCATGGGGCACCAGTGAGACGCCATGCTTGCAATTGTCTATAGACCATTGCACGCATGACGTCCAACTGGTGCTTTATGCGTGTAAGCACGTGCTGCTTGCGTGTGAACATAGCTTTGGCAAGCTTTGAAATTGCACGGGCTTGTCCGCACGAGCAGAGACATGGCGGCGGCCAGTCGCCTTGCATGCAATCGTCTATTCACCTTTCCACTGTTTATAAAATCAGTCTAGCGTACGATCTTCACAGCCCAGCAATGTGCGTGTTCGTGGCTTTGGAAAGCGAGCAAAGCACGCGCCATACGCACGAACACACAAAATGGCAACGGCCACACGCTATTTTTTGGAAAGGTCTATAGCCCTTTATAAAAACATATCTGGCAACAGTGAAAATTCGCTGGATGAGTCCAAAAACATTGGGCGGCCGACGCCATGTTGAAGGATTCGTTCCAGCCGGTACATTCGTTTACACTGTGGCGTTCTTGCGTTTCCCCTATCCCTTCGCCTCTGTACGGCTGCATGCAGGTAGCGTTTTCCCTATCACGGGTTGGGTCAACGATATTTCCCAACTCCCGGCCGTTGAAGATGACGAAGTACACGTCGCTTCTACAAGAGGCGATCGGAGTCTGAGCGCTTTTTCGATAAAAGCTTCAACTTCCTCGTTGAGGGGCGGCTATCCGTCTTTCCTGGTTCTCCGCATATTTTCGGAACCTATGGACTGAAATCTGCAAATTATAAAATGAAGTGTGATTAAAATGCAAGTATCACTCTGGCGGAGCTGGGCGATTTGAGCGGGATTACGCGACTTTTACGTTTATATGACTTCCATCCGCTCCCTCTCTCCCCGGCCTTCCCAAATTTCTACACTGCACATTTCTTCTTCGTGTTCAAATATGTAGACCGACACGAGCCATCGTTAGTACACGGCCATCAAGGGTTTCACATGGGACAAAGATCGTGTACAATAAATAATACAAAAAGAAGTAAAACCTTAAGTTGCTGTAGAGGGTGTTTCAAAATAAAGTTTCGACCTTAAAATCGTCTGCAAAAATCAGGGACTCGGCGTATCAAGCAGAAACTTACTTCGAATACGTATTTTTCTGGTCGGATTTGCTCATTAAAGTTGTAAGTCCCAATTTCAAATACACACACAAAAAAGAAAGCCAATGCTTTTAAATGTTTTTTTTTTCACCGTACTTGAAGTAGAGATTTGAAATTTTAATGTGGTAAATGGCACTGTTAAAATCCGTATTCGAGGTAAGTTTCAACTTGATACGTTGAGCCGCTTATTTGTTAGTGTCTCAAGATAAAGTTACAAGCTGCAATTAATCGCCCGTCAAATATCAGCGACTGAGCGTATCAAGTTGAAACTTGCCTCAAATACTTATTTTACTTCTCAGATTTACACAGTAAAAACTAAAGTCTCTACTCCAAATACAAAAGAAAATAGAAAACTGACCTTTTGGGGCCATTTTTGTACCTTTTTTGTACTGTGAATTAATACTTACATTTTTAATACGTAAATTCGACCAGCAAAAGACGTATTCGAGGTAACTTTTTACTTAAAACGTCGAGTCCCTGATTTTCGTGGGCAATCTTACGGTCGAAACTTTATTTTGAAACACCCTGTACTTGTAGAGCAGCAGGTTTGTATTGAAGCAGAAGCTCCGAGCGCGTGCATGTTGGCTTGCACAAAGCATCCGCTGCACTGGTATGTACGTGCTACAGACAGGTTAAAGCGTGGGGTCGTATGGCACCGACGACGCCCAGTCACCCAACAGGCGGAAGAGGTACGGATAAAGGACCAACAACGTGTCGACGCTGGCCGGTACAACCTTCGTCGCCGCGACGTGGACTTCCAGCCCAAAGACAGGGTGTGGGTTTGAATGCCCATTCGCCGCCGCGGCCTTAGCGAGAAACTGTTCAAACGCTACATTGGACCCTACAAGGTCATTCGCAGCCTTGGGGACTTGAACTACGAGGTGATCGCCGAAGGCCATGCTGCTATTCGGTGATTGCTGTGTGTGGTTTAGCGTCGTGTTTTCATGGTGTTTCCGGAAGTGGCCTCTTCACTGGCGATGTCGGCGGCAAGAAAGTGCTCGTTTAATTCGGACTGGACGAACCCGAATATTTCGGAATGTGCAAGTTGGATTAAGTCCGTGCAAAATGACCCTCAGAGTGCTCAATGCTCCATGCCTTGTGTTGTAATGGTCTTAGATATTTAACCGCCTCCACAGTGGTCAGGGAATATTACCAGAAATTGTCAGGGAAAACCTGGAAAAGTCGGGGATTTTCAAAATAATAATTTGCTAGACACCCTGCAACTGCTTCTTGCATGATGCAAGTGTTGGAGCCCATCCCCGAACAGACTTCACGGAACAGCAATGTTTCCGTATTTAAGTAGTATGTTCTTGGGCTAGTTAGTGATTCCTTGTATGGACTAAAAGTCGCTAAATTAAACGACGAACAAGTTAAAGGACAACGATTACCGCAGAGAGCTACAACACTAGGCCTCTATTCCTCGCCTCTATTTCCTATCGCTTCTATTTCCGGTACTTCTATTCTATCGGCTGTGCTTCCGGTACTTCTCATTTTAGGCCTAGTGCGCTAATCGAACTCGAATGTCTTTCGGCACTACTCCCCCCCCCCCTTTTAAATGACTACGCGAGTCACGCGCGGGTCAAAAAACCGCGCTCCTGCTCGTGTCTCGTCGGAGAGCACCGCAGTCGAGAGCCTCTTCATGAATATATGCAAAGCATGAACGGGGCCCGGGCCGACGAGCGAACATGCCGCAAACGGGTCCCACACTCCCACGGAGATGAAAACATTTATGAGGACGTGAGCGCTCCCGCGCCGCTGATTAAAACGCGGACCGGGAATTTCAAGTCCGCCGGATTTCCGACGTGTCCGCGTTAATACACGAGACCGTATCGTAGAAAGAAAACTCCCCCACCCGCAATTTTCGGTCTCAGCATCCTCTTCGTAGGTTTAATCCAACACAAACTAAACAAGAAAAAAAATAAAGGAAGTTTACTTTTATTTCTCGCTTAGCAACTCAATCAACCCGGGGCGCTATACTTTACGGTCGGTGCCTTGTCGCCGCCTAATGAACATGCACCTTAGACATGCGCATTCCCTTATTTTGCCAGCTTGCTGTTCTGTATTTTGAAACTGAGGCGGAGTGTGCTTTATTTTCTGATTATTATTATTTACATTTTTTGCTTCTTTAACGGGCACGGACCATCCATCATAGCTGCTCCTTTTCCAAGGTGTGAGACGGCAGGTAAAATACGTCAACGTCACCCTCGGACATGATAAATCTCAGAATAACAACAACTTCTAAAAAATGGAAGATGAAAGGAGGTATTTTAACGCCGTGAGATGTTTCTTAGCGTATACCTTTCGCCCCAAGAGGTGTGTCGTTTCCTGGCGTTCCTCGCGGCTTTCTTTATTTCTCATCTCGTATTTTTGTCGCCCCCGCTGTCGGCGTAGAATTTAGAGGCTTCCGGAAATGAATGAACCCGAGATTTTCTCTGCCTCCTTATATATTTTAGGAGAAGACAGCGCCTGGCAGTTGGATCCTGCAACGGTCAAACCGTACACGCGTTTTTCTTTTTCTTTTTTATACACAAAAAAGTTTATTTGAGAAGAAGCACGGTTATCTCGCATCAAATAAATTGCACTCGCCAGACATTCGAGTTTCGACTTTATTGAAGGCGAAAGCAAAGTAGCGAGAATGTTGCATGTCACGCAGCTTCTCCAAGTCTGTCAGGTCTCCTGACGTCTCGTGACTTAGGGTTTAGGGCTTGTTTCTGGTGCGGGCGCCTTCGAGACCTCCGAAGGCGAATCGCTCGCTGTTGGCGTGGGACTCTGCTTGGCGCCGTGCTTGCCGCTCTCCTCCGTGGACCAGGAACCGCTGCTGCTGCTCGAGTCCGCCGAGCGCCGGGATTTGAGCCGCGGGTTCTGACGCTCAGCCGACAGCTCCTCGCCTCCTGTGACTAAAATAAAACTAAGAACCCGTACCATTCGCGACTTTCAGCGATTGTGGTACCGCGGTGTGAGAATCGCGCTCCCTGCAGTTCGTGAATGATCGACTTCAC
>JAZHYW010031288.1:0-44574 GCA_037355805.1 Ixodes ricinus | reverse complement strand
TTTAGGAACATTGCGAATTCAGTTCGAGTGCGGATACAAAGTATGTGGATGCGGGTGATCAAACTGTTACCCGCGGAGGGCTCTGTCTAGCTATAAACAAAGCGTACTTTTGGTTTATTTTAGGACCTGTAGAGCACATAGGTCGATTTAATTGCAAAGCGAGCTTAAAAATATCTTTAGCGCCCTTTTCATGTTCCACGTCGGTCAATCATTCCACTTCGATATCTGCCCTTAAGGCGCCATAGTTAGTTTTCACTAACAAATCACGACACAGCGATGCGGCACAATTAATATTATAATTATCTAATTCCTGTCCGAAAACGAAGCATGCCAATAAGAAAAAAAAGGAGAAAAGAGAAAAAAGAAACATTGGCAGAAAGATTTATCTTGAAAGTGCTATATCATGCTATATTGCAGGAAATGCAGCATTTAAGGAGCGACCGTTTAAATTTAATTAGAAGACAGTAAACAGTCGTTTCAGGAGTGAAGACGAGCTTATTGCTCAGGACTTTTCCCGGTAAATTTATAACGGAAAACTAAATTGGTGTGTAGGCCACGTGACATCAATTTCCCCCTACATTTAGCGGGGAAATTTAATTAATGTTCAAGTCACGTGACGTGAATCTCACCGCTAAATTCAGAGGAAAAGCTGAATTAGTGTACAGGTCATGTGACGTCAATTTCCCCGCTAAATTCAGCGGGAAAACTGAATTTGTGCATAAGCCCGCCAGGTCACGTCAGTTTCCCCGCTAAATTTCGCAGAGAAAATGTACAAACGAACAAACTTTTAAGAATAGGGGGTTCCGTTAAAGAGCATTCCACGCTTAAAACAACGTAGCAAACTACATGTTGCAAAATGTTGCGTAAAGCACGACAAACGCGCAAGGCGAGTTCGTGCACCAGGTCGACACGGAATCTTCTCGCCGAAGGACGTTTTCCCGACCCACTTCTTTTCTCGTTTTGTGGCCGACGCGCAGACGTCTTCGAAGAGGCAGGTCTGGAATCCTGCTACGGTGAGGACGACGACTCGCTCGAGTACCACCGGGATTGCCGTGAGCCGTTCGCTGGAGCCAAGCGAGGCACCCGACAGGAAAACGTACGCGGCCGTGCTCCCACAACGTCGGGGACTCCGTCGCGCGTCCTCAAAAGCCGAGGTCGTGTCACAACTCACAATGGTTCTTGGTTTGAGGCCTTTCCGAAAACTATAGGCGAAACTGACACGGAGCGGTTAAGAGATATTTAACTACTTCTTCTTAGGGATCAAAAGACGATGAATGGAGTGACAACTAGCTGCACTTGAGGCCTCGTTCACACTGACAGCTAATCCGCTGCCGCCGAAGCGGAATCTGCTGCGGTAATGCACAGTGGACGCTACGCCCGGCGGCCGAATTCTTGCAGATTCGCCCGCCGATTCGCAAGTGTGAACCAGGCCTAAAGGCTGGTCCATACAGCCTCTTTTTCTAGGTTACCTCGCGAAAGCTTATGTCTGCTTACGCCACAAGTAACCGGGACATCTGTGCTTCGTATTAAAAGGGATACTCCGGCGATTTTCTGACTACCTAATTAACTATATTTTCGGAATCACCGGCCTTTACCCTTTCCGGTATGCTATAATATCACGAAATTCAGAATAGTTATTCTGAAATTGGCACGTGAAAATGATGCCAAAACTAACATTCAAATATAACCGCGGTTTTTAATGCCGTGGCGTCAGGGGAAGGCTGGCTCGCAGGTTGATCGAGCAGTCTAAAAATTGACTATGCCGAGCACTTCTTTCGTGCTGCTGCGCGGGAGCTTAGGGCGACCTTCCAAAGCATTCATTTGACACCATGAAACTGCTTGTAATCAGTTAGGAACAAAGTCTACAGTCCAAAGAGTGAACCCCCGCCTTCCCCTGACGTCACTTTTTCATTGTTGCCAGTAGAGACTTTCACTTTGAAGAACAAGGTGAGGTTCAAAATTGCAAATTCAATAACTTCGAGAAATATTTTTTTTTGCTTAATATTTGGATTACTATTTCAGCGACGTTTGTTCGTGTGTTTAGCAAATTTTCAGGCAAATCGCAGAAATAGCCTGGCACGCGACAATCGAGACACGAACGTTTCGGTGAGTTATACGTAACGTAAGAAAACGGTGCTGTGTAAACCAGTCTTAACTGTCCTCCATTTGTAACAATGTTCTTTGGGAATATTTACAGAATCCCTAGACTCCCATAAAGTAGCTGTAAAAAAAAAAAAAAAGAAGCGACACAAATTACGGAAACTTTCTGTACTCTCCTTTCTCCCGCTTCATCTACCCACTACGTAACAATACAGAGAGAGATAGAAAGAGAAAAATGGAAAGGGGGGGGGGGGGCGGAGAGAGAGCCCGTTCGACTGCGTTGCCTCCGTCGCCACCTACAGCTGGTTTCATACAGTCAGTTCCCACAATTCCTTTCGGCGCCATATAGGGCGCTGCATGTTTTGCAACAGGTCTGTTCTGTCAAAAGGTAAGGGCATGCGGTCTTTTCGAATTATCTTCTAAACATATTTTGTTTAACACCTCACAGAACTCTTCATCGTATTTCGTTAAGTTTTGATTAGATGTGTCAACGCAAGGAAACATATCTATATTTATTACGAGGTCATAATTTATTTGATTTTTATTACGAAGATTAAGGATTCTGCAGATATCCCCTCTTGAAAATGAGAACTGTTATAAACCACCGCCTTGTTCTGGGTATTGTTCGGAACGTGACCAGAGTGTTGAAGGCGCAATTATAGTCGAGATGGATGCCGGTATCGTTTCCGACCTGAAATCATCTCGCATTGTTTTCTTCTTCGTCTTCAGGAAGCTTTCGAAAAGGTCACGCCAGCCGTGCAGAACAGAGAACAAAATCAGACGTTCAAATCTTCCAGGTTATTTTACATTCATTTTACTTTTATCCGGAAAAATACCCCGTATATGAAACTCCATGTGTTCCTAGTTTTTCCACGTCTGAACCCTCCAGATAGAAGATATCACTTATAGAAAGTACCCGAACGATACATAAATATGTAATAAAGCCAAGCCACAAATACCCAAAAGTACAATTAAGGAAGTCCGCAAAATCAAGGCCAGCGTAGCACCGCCGTGTACACCGTGAAAATGGCGGCCGCGAAAGAACAGGCCACATTTTGCTAATGAGTCTCTCTTCCCAACAACCATCAAGGTGACTTCCCAACCGATGCGCGCTGCACAGCTACCGCGCGCGACTCCGGTCGGATATAATATTCACACTAAGGTTATAGTGTCAGGGTCGTTGCTACTCTAAACGGAGCAGACTGCGTGTGAAACGGGGCACAGGATCACGTAGGCGGAAGGCGACACTCGGGGTTACGCTGCCAAGCGGCCAATGCTAACAGGTCACTTACGGCGGGCGCTCACCCGGTCGCATTGTCCTCGCGCCCATGCCCGCTCTGAGTAATGTCGCAACGGGGGTTGCCGTCCGCGTACAAAGAGCCGCATTAGTTTTGTTTACGTCACGTGGACACCTCATCTTTAGACTAAATGGCGACCCGCGTAATGTATGCTGCACACGCGGCTCAGATTGCTCGCGAAAGCGAGCCAGTAGAACGGTCCCTTCACGGGTATTCACACGAGGGAGAAATCCTGGGGATTTCTCCCCGGCACGCGCGCATCACGAGATGAAAACGCGAGGCTTTTGCACATCGCAAAGCCTGACGTTTTCGTCGTGGAGAAATCCCGGGATTTCTCCCTCGTGTGAATACCCTTAAGTTGCGTTCGGAATTTTCTTTTCCCCTTCTTTTTTGCGTTTTTTTTGTTGCAAAAGCCGTGTTTATTTGACGGTCATTCCATTGGGAGATGCATTATAACCTCCCTTTCACGCGCAATTAAAAGACCTTCCGGCGAAACTTCTTCGAATCTTCGAAGAACCGGGGCACACATAGCGGCACGCACAGAGTCGACATCGCAAACTGAATCATTCTTATTTTAAGGGAGTTCGTTTCGTAGACCTTTGGATTGCCCGTCAAACAGTAAAAGTTTAAAAGCTGGGCAGAAACTCTTCCCCCTCTTTTCACTTTAGCAGAGCGAACGTTGGAGAGGAGGCCACTTCCTGTCCAGCATTCCCTACATGCTAAAGTGGAAAGGACTTCAAAAGTCTTAAAAAGCCCCCAAAATAAAGTAAAGATTTTTTCTAACAGTTTGGCAGGGACACACGTGTCAAAAAACGAATTTTACGGGAAAAAAACAAAACAAAACTAGAGCAATATTGATGCCGCGACCCTCGAGACGCGATTTAGTCGGCAGGCACCCCCCTTTCCACTTGTTTTCTCTCTCGGCATATCGAGCGCGTGGAGGAGAGGTGGGTCGGCTTGGCCCTCTCGTTGAGGTCGAAAGAGCGAACGACCATTGCGTGACGTCATGGACTTTGCGCCCAGAATTTCAAATAAATCTCTCGCCGTCAATATCGCTCTAATTTTTTTTTCGCGAAAAATTTATTTTTTGTTTTGCGTGTCTCAACCAAAAACTGTTTGAAGAAACGTTTTTTTTTTAGATGTTCTTTAAAAACGACTGCCGCAATTAATAACGAAATGGTCATAATATCTGCTTGTGTCTTGACTGCTCGAGGAATTTATGAAGTTTGATCAGTCAGCCATATTCACCTAATTCGCTAAAATAAAAATAACGACCAGAAGACTTCCCACACGCGAGTTTAAAAAAAAATGTAAACACGCCGAGAACTACTATGCCGAGCGATTTTAATTAAGACCAAATGTTTTTTTTTCACTAATTAAAATGTTAATTAGTAAATCTTAGTTAACTAGCTAGATAGTTCGTATTTTTTCCAGTCCCTGATGAGCGCCGCATCTAGCAAATTGTTCCCGAAATATTATGATATATTTGGAAGTCTGCGCAGTTGTCGCCCAGAGTGCAGTGTTGGAGGTAACGCGTTACTAGTAACGACGTTACTGGTAACGCGTTACATTTTTCGCTAACGCAGTAACGTACTCGTTACTATTCTGAATGACTAACGAGTAAAGTATTTTCGTTACTTTTTTACGGTATCGGCTATCAAATTACGTTACTCGTTACTCGTTACTTTTGACCAAAACTGGTGAAATACATTAGGTATTTGGGAAAAGGCCACGACGCCTGATCTAACGTCTAGAATAGCAATCTTGTGCATAAAACTGGAGACGTTAGGGGAACTAAATTTAGGTCACTAAGCTCAATGGAGGATCTAGCTTCTCTGCTCGAGGGGCAATTACTTGCGCTCGAGCACGCAATGCCCAGGCAATGCCGTATCTTGCAGCTAAGACTTCTGAACCTTCGATTTCCTAAAACGGTGGGTTTTCCACTTATCAGTCCATCTATTCACCCATCCATCTCATAATCCTGCACAAGCTTATCGCCGCACGGAACCAACATCCGTCACAGTCAACATAAAAAAAAACTCTCTTCTCGAAGGCGAAGAAAACCTTCGGCTACCAGCTATTTCCGTTCGTCCTCCTTTTCTTTTTTTTTCATGGTGTTATTATTTACAAGGCTTGAACGAACAACTGCGTTACAGCCCCCTCCCCTCCCTCTTCTTCCCCCTCTGCTTTGTGCAGCAGAGGTGGACAGTGGGGAGGGGTGGGGAGGGGGAAGGGGGGGAGAGAGAGAGAGACATTCGTTTACAACAGTGGCGAAGCGATTTGCTTGTTTCTCAAGTTACAAAAAAAAAGAAAAAGAAAGAAACACTTTTTGTGGAATATTTTACCCCCGCTCTCACCCTCACTGCCTGAAAGTTCCTGACCCACTTTTGCGCACAGAAGAATCTTTCGCTTGATTAGTCTTTAATTCCCTATGGTCATAATAAAAAAAAAGTTTTAGACCTAAAAAAAAACTTACAAACACGAAACCTTTTTTTTTTTTTCGCAGGAAAACTAAGAGTTACTGCTGGTAAGAGGAAGCGTGTGATTATAACCAGTGTGCTGGTAACCGGTGTCCTGTTCCACATAGTGAAGTAGATCAGTCTCTGGTAATAGTATGAACCGGACTGTTACTAAAACCGGCGTAAAGATGAGGGGTGTTGGTTGGCTCGTTGTGTTCCAGCAGTCCCCGTTCGCATGCTGTAGTTTATAAAAGCCGATTGACTACCATCTCCGACTCATTCTGCGTGTGAGATGGACATGAATAACGAAACTCCGTCGCCATGGCCAGGACTGAAGGAAATGTATCAACTAAAAGAGACGGAATCAGATAATTTACAGTTTCAATGCCTACTCTGCATGCCGAAAATTAAGCTGCTTCGCGCATCAAAACACTATGAAACCACTCTGTAAATGTCTATCTCTATCGAAGCTTGTTCAGGAGGCTTATCATACATCTCTTCCAAACATATGTACTCGAACACAAAAGTAACGTAAAAGTAACGTAAAAGTAACGTTCGTTATTTTTGAAAAGTAACGGTAACGGTATATCGTTACGTTTGTAAAAAAGTAACGTAGCTCAATAACGCGCTACTTTTTTACCAAACTAACGAGTAACGCTACTTCGTTACTTTTTTTCGGTAACGGGCACAACACTGCCAGAGTGACATGAATCCGGATTCTGGGCCGGAGAAGAACGCTCCACTTCCCACTTTCCCTCCTAGCCCCGCCCCCGCCCCCTGCCCCCTGCGCCCCTGCCCCCTGCGCCCCCCTTCCCCCCCCCCCCCCGCCCACGTTCCCCTCGTTAACGCTGGTTCACAGCGTAAACCAAAGGCCCTAAACTCGTCAAACGCAAAGTTTGAGAGGAAAGTACGCGGAGCGCGCCGATTAGACGACGACGGCGAAAAAAGCGCCAAGTCATCGTCGTGATAGGCCAATCGGAGCACTCCGTCAACTTCGGCCCTGTGTCTGACGAGTTTGGAGGCACAGGGGAACGTGTGGAGTCAGAAAAGAAGTCGCGCGCGCCGTGTGTCTTGCTGAAGGGCGCGCGTTCGTGACGTGCTTGAAAAAAGGCCAATCAGGGGCCGCATTTTTTCCACATAGCTCTAGACGGGGCAACTTTCCCACTAATTTCGGTGTTGCTGGCAAGTTGTTTCCTAACTTTCCCTAGATCCTGACCTGACCCTGCGACACGAATACCTCGGATCGTGTACGACTCGAAACGGACGAGCTACTCTGACAACTCGAAGACGTTTAAAGCGGCAGCAGCCAATCAGGGACGTGATACTTTCACGTGCCACCCCTTTCGGGAGAAATTGTAAGGTCTGAAAGGGGAAGGGGGGGGGGGGCTGAGGAGGTCTTGAAGGGGTTATGACACACCAAAAATAAAATATGAGATAACTATACTGATAGGACCGATTGTATGTTCCTATACTCGTGTTAAATTTGTTTTCAAAATGGCGCGATAGTTTCGTGGATAAATCGATTTATATGCGGGTTTCTCGGATCCGCCCCATTCGAAAAGGCCGCCGTGGCTGGGAGGCTGGTGACGTCACCAGCCTCCCGCACGGCGTCCCCTAGCACGCACTTACAGACTTGGCCCTTTTGGCGTCTCGGGCTTCAGCTTCCTCGTTTACCTTCCGCGTTTCGAGCATACGGTCCGTGACGATCACGTCTACGGCATCGCTCGCCTTGTCAAAGTGTCCGACATTGATCGCACCAGCGATGAGAGGGATTTCTATCAACGGATATTGGAAGCTGTTGATTTTGACTGCGATCCGCTGGCGACCAGCTCCAGCGATGGCGAGTTACGGACGAACTCGCCGTGGTCACCTTCGTCCGGGAATATCTCGCAGGCGCATGCAGGGTGGAACGTCAACGGGCCGGGGGCGAGAGCGAGAATAGCGTTCGGGCTGCCGAGTTGCGTGAGCGGTTTTGGTCGTATCGCGGCGAGGCGAGCTTTGGCGATCATGGGGGCGCCTAGAATGAGAGAGAGCGTTCATGGCCACGTGGTTTATGGACACCATGGTGTGACTAACTTGGGCAGGGTTGCCTGGTCGCCAAATGAAAATGATAAAATTTAGTAAATTTATTATTGCAATTACCAGAGCTCTAAAAATCGCGTAACTTGGTGTGTATGAGCATTCCATTTCAAGAATAATTTATCCGTTTAATTTTCGTGTCATAACCCCTTTGGTGCGTGCCCTGCGTGTCCCAGGCGTCCGGGAAAGGTGCACCAGGGCAACCGGACAGGCGTCGCTGGAGGCGAGCCGGCCGGCGCTGCAGAGCACGCCAGGAGTCCGCGTCCCCCAGGAACCCCAAGACACTGCCCGGGTTGCAATCCGGGAAACCGGAAGGGGAACCCGCATGTATCGGCGCAGAGCAGGCCCCGACGCTGTGAACCTCGGAGAAATCGCAGCCCCGAACAAAACGAAGTCGAGAAAAATCTAAGCGCAAATTCGCCGTCAAATTTTTTTTTTTCAAATTTTATTTAGTACAAATATTTGGCGGTTTCTCCACGATCATTTCTAACGCAAATCTCCACAAGCAAAGAAGAAAAAAACACCCTATTCAGTTTGCGAACATTGCATGGTTCTCATCGTGTTCAACTAGTTATTGATCTTTGCTCTCTTTTCTTCCCTTGAGCTAGTTCTGGGAGAACTCGAAATGTATTGTACTATTCTTGAGCCCACACTCACACACACATACTTGATTGATTGTACAATAAAAGGTAGTGCTTTGACATGTCGGTGACTTTACGTCACGGGCTCATTCATGTCAAACATTTGAAAGCGCGGTCTGTTGAGAAACAGTGAGCAAAGGGCTCCAGAGTCTGGAGGGAAAAGAAGAAAAAAAATCATTATCCGCCCATTTTTATTTTAAAAACCGCAACCAAAAACAAAAAAAAAGTTTAGTTTTTTACAGAGCGTTACTATACTTCGTTTCGTCATAGCTCAGAGCGCAGCCGACGCCATGGGCCAGTAGGGTCAATCAACCGGCGCAAAAGGCGCCACGTCACAGCGTGCGTCGTCTTTATGTGCGTGTGCTGTCATCGCATAAACCAATCAATTATGGCCGTGAAAGCGTCATGACTTGGGCGCTTGCAGTCTGCGCCTGTGTTTGGATGTCTCCTAGGTTGTGACTGCGACCTGACCATATAGTGACACTGAAGCAAAATTTCCCCATTCAGGTAGTGAATGAAAGGGTCACTGCCCTTGTCACTCATTCACTAACATTGAAGTTTTCTTGTTTTTTGTCTCAAAAACCTTACGAAAGCGTATTATAATACCTCCCCCCCCCCCACACACACACACAAAAAAAAAAAAGCGGGATTATTTAGCGTAGGAAAGAGCCTCTCAAAATCGGCGTCGCAATACAGATCTCCCCGGGAGAATTGTCTCCGTCAATAGTCACGTGCTTTTACTTCAACGCTCTTATTGGCTCGCTGGGCCGTATAGCTTTCGCCATTGGCCAGGTTACGTTGAACCACAGCCTCCCTCTATACGGAGAAAGCCTGGCACGTCGCGAAAAAAGTGGCCGCCGAAAGTAGGAGAGGAGGGGCGGGGAATCGGGAGCGGAGGGAAGCTAGACTGCTGGCGCCACACAAGAGCGAGCGGCCAAACGCAGAAACAGTCTTTTTTTTTCCTCTTTTTTTTTTTCGGAATCGCGGAGAAGAGAAAGTCAACGTCAACCGTTCCCCTTCGCCGTCCCTTCGTCCGCATCTCCGCACTCCGCAGCGGTCCCGGTCGTCGCTTTCGTTTGAGGTTGTGCGACGAACTGCCGGGAAAGGTCGGTATCTGGTGCTTGTAGCGTTCGGCGATTCCTGGGCCATATACTTCGTTTCACCTTAGGTTTGAACGAAGTCAAAGATATACTTCGTTTGATCTTACGAGCGAGCGAAGGCAGTGCTAGGCGTGCGAGCCGAGCACTCATACGTTCGCTGCTTTGCACGCGCGCTTATCCAGTTAATGCTTTTCCTCGGGCTATCCTCTCATGCTTCGCCTTCGCTCCCACAGAGGACTAAACGAATATAGAAGCGCGAGATCGACGCTTTGTGCATTGCTGCTTTGCTCGAGCGTGCGTGCGATGCAGTAACGCAAAAAGCGCTGGGCTTGCGCTTCTAGCTTTGGTTTCGCTCGCACATGAGGTGAAACCAAGTAATATGATACGCAACTTTAGCTTCCGTGAGAAACGAGAGCAACTCGCGTTTTAGCGCTAAGGACGAAACAATAAAACGTGAAGGACACGGACAGACATGCACACAGTGTAGATGTCTGCACCTGTCATTTACGTGTTCACATATGTGATTAGCATACCTTATCAGTCTTCGTCGCTCACTCAACGGAGGCTCGAGCGGTAGCAGCGTCCCCAATAAACATGTTTACTACTACTTTACGAACTGTTTACATTGTTGCGCCTGTAGTCCAGTTGAAGCGTTGAAGCTCATACACGCGACGTTCAAAATGTGGCTAATCGGACACTCCCACTGAAATGACGGGCCTCGGCACCTGGGCGTCGAAACTACTCAGTCAAAGCTGTCTGGTTCTTCCGCGGCACGACACGATGGTCCGACGACGGCGCACTCCGCTGGCACACCGACAACTCTGCCGACGCCGCCGGCATCGTGCATTGTTGCCAGCGCCCTTACGAATCGCCGCCGTCGCCGCAGCCGTTTCTCCCGGAGTGACGAAAATACAAAAACAAACGTGGTTCGGGGAGCGGCCGCTCATGACCCAAGCGCTCGAGGTCTAGCTCTGCCCTTTCTGCTCTGCGCTACCATATTGGTCACCGCTTCGCGCGCTCCTCCTCTCCTTTTTCTGCGGCCGCGCGCCCTATGGCTCCGCCGTCGATGTGCCAGGCTTTCTCCGTATAGAGGAGGCTATGGTTGAACGTTAAACGGGACACCGCGAAGCCGCGACACAAATCGGTCATCGCATGCGAACCCCGGAGATCTGAGATTTGTCGCTGAGGAAGATAAATACACACGGCGTCTCGTATTTTCTCCTTGATCTGCTCCCGCCCGACGGAGAAAAGATACGTGATGCGAAATATCAGGCAGGGGGCAATAAATCAACCGTACTCGGACGAGAAAAAAAAAAAAACGAAAGAAGACACGCTTGTCGCGATCTACGATTGTACGTGAGGGCGCTTTCCCATTATAACGGAGGTGATGTTTGACGTAACAACGGAAGACTTGAGAACTCGAAGTTGCTTTTCGGACCTAAAGTGCTTTTCGGACCTAAAATGAATGAACGCGCGAAATAAGCGGCGACGCGATACCGCCCGTCACGTTGGCTTCCGGAGTTCCATCCGTCACAAAATTTAATCCCCTTGAATGTCGAGAAAATCTGTGTTTCGCTTCCTCCTCGCTTTTTATTCGGTTACTTCGCGCCACGAAGACGAATGCACCTCGCGCACAAAACGAAACTAATAAAATGCAACTTTTTCTTTCTTTTTTTTTTTTTTTCTTAAGAGGTGAAAAAAGACTGTTGGACCTGGGCGACCCCACAGAACCAGGCAGCTGGCGAAAACCGCATAGGCGATCCTTGAGAGCAGCACTTTACCTGCGAGACAAAAGAACAAAAGACGCTGTGAGCCACACGCCATCACAAAACATCGACATGTTTCATTTGACTCGAGTGCGGCGAAACGATTGTGTTACTTCCAGTAGACAAATAAGTGCCTGCTTTGTATTTGACAACTTGCATACGTAGTCCATACGTGCGCATACATATGCGTTTAGTTAACATTATGTCTGTTTTCTGCTTACGAACACACGGACTATGGGCCCGGTTTTCATGCGCAGGAAGCCATCTTTTAACGAGAGAACCTCCTATGCAAGGCGACGTAAGCGACCCCCCCCCCCCCCCCCCCCCCCTTTTTCCTGGCGCTCGTACACGGGAGTGGGAAACGGGATTCGCATGGGGCTCGTACCGTCCACCGCTTGGGGTCAGTCTGCTTGCACTCCCGTTTTACTCAAGCGGACTGTAAGACCTCTACTACTTCCAGTCACGAGCAGGAACTTTAAGTCTCTTGTCTCGAATGGTGGTGGTCGTGGCAAGCAAACCTGTACGACTCGTCTTTGGCCAATTTACACAGCATTCGGCGACGCGTCAAAAGCGTGGAAACCACTGGGCCACAAATATTTTCGCGTGCTCTTAAAATACTTCAAACTCGTTTGTTCGTAATTGTTTGCTCACTTGTCTTCACCTTTTTTTCGCGGGGACAGATAAGGTAAAACACGCATTTGAGAAAAATTCTACCTCGCTCCGTCGCGAGGGCTGACCGTTTTATAGCTGGTGTAAAAGACTCGAATGAAACAACCAATACAGAGAGCGTAAATAAGAGCTCCGCACGACGATTTGTCAGAGACATGGCAATCTCTGGCAACTCGAGCAGATCTGTTGTTCGGGATGGGACGAGGCGGCGCAGGGAACGGCAGGATGCCTGGCTCGGGACGAAAGTGTGCGCAGCTCCAGCTGTCGCGCACCACGAGATTGGACGGCGACGGGAATGGCGGCGAGCCTCATTGAGATAAACAGCGCAGACAGGCCATCCATGACATCGACGCCCGCGCTGGCCGGCCTAATCGAGACAAATTGGCGCCGATATCTCGCCGTCGAAAAAAAAATAAAAAGGTCCTTTGGAGCCAGGACAGACCCCTTTGTCCCATTCCGAACGCGCTGCAAACGAACGCAGTGCTTTCTTCCTCTTTTTTTCTTGGCTCAACCGACTTCGTTTTCTAATTTCTCTCCTATATTTTTCTGCCATAACATTTCTCCCTCAGAATCAGCCGCACTCGGTGGTGCCTCATAGACGCGTTCCGTGTTAATATCATTAAGAAAAGAAAATAAAGAAAGAAGAAAAATAAACGACCGCGGAACTTTACCGCATGGGCTACGTACCATCCTAGGCGATCCAACGTTCTGAACGTGTCCCGCGAGTGTGGCAGCCCGTCACTGTGCACCTCCTGTTGCTCACGTGACGCTAGCGCTGCATTGGATTGGCTTCGATGGCACGTAGCGTCCACCGCGGTCCATCGTAAGGCAACACGGAGTAGGGCTTGCTTGGGAAGAAAGCTCGTTAGGGAACTTTCTCCCCCAACCTTCTCGTCGTAAAACGGCGTAAAAAATAAAAAAAAAAGAATAACTTTGGAATTCTTGGACTGCAATGAGCGAACGCTCCGAGACGCGCTCGAGCGCCAAGATGTTGCCTGGCAAAACAAACAACAAAACAAATTAGTCGTTAGTTATTTATACAGCAGGAGTTTAGTCTGCCAGAACATGGCGACATTGTTACCCACTGTAGATAAGCAATTTAGCCAGTGCGGTACAACCGCTGGCCTGGGGTCTTTAACGTGCACCACGCAGTAGTGATACACGACCGCACGCCGGTACGATGCTTATCCAGATCGAAACGGGCAGGGGTGGGGATTGAGCCCAGGATCCCTGGGTTCTGCAGCGCGAGCTTTCGCTCCACGTGCTCCGAGCTGGTGTGCGCTAGCCCACTCGGCCACCGATCCCCCGTTGCCTGGCATTCGTCGCCTCCTTCACCCCGGGCTGCTTTTGTTTCCTCCAGCTCAGTTCAGGCGCAGCAAGAGCCATGGGGTCCTCCGCCCTGTGCCAAATAAGCCCTGGAGTGGCGAGAAGACCAGAACGAGCTCCGCGCCTTGAGCGCGCGGCTGCTGCGATTAAAGCGGGAAAATTTCAGGCGCGGGTGTTTTTATTGCTTCCATTAATGGCTCAAGGCGTTCTTTGTTGGTTAATTTTTTTCTTTTTAGGAGATTAACGGCGAACGCTTAAGACTGCGCGTGCTTCATTTGCTAGTGGTGGAGCGCGCGCCATAGGAATTCAAATGAGCTAAAAAAAATCTATTTTAGTATTAAGGTAGCATACCACGTGTTCTATGCCCCAAAACGCCAACCGCGCATACTACGCTTTATCATTTTAGTATAGTCGCTTCGCTCGTCCACCGACTCATCGTTGTCTCCCTGAATGCCTTAGAGGGATGCTAAATCAAACATTTAATTTCAATAAAAAGAAAACAAGAAAACGCAACTGCTTGAAACCGATACCGAAACTGCACTGGGAAGGAAGAAAAAACATAGAGCAGAAAGTTGCCAAAGTCACGTGGCTGTGCAACTTTCCTTCTTTCTTTATTTTTTTTTTTCATTTTTTTATTAACGTATCTGCAGTAGTCTATACTCCGTTTCACCTTATGTTGTACCGCAGCGAAGGCTAGAAGCGCGAGCTCATAGCGTTGGCAGCCGCTCTTAAGGCCGGTTCTCACATGCAGCGAAGCGCTTATGTAGCAGTCCTCACGTGCCGTCAGCTACTTATCGTCTGCCATGAGCAACAGTTTTGACGGTGAGATACAAAGCTGGTGAACGCTCCCGTCAGCACGCGCTTAGCGCGAGGTAAGCGCTACGCTTCGTAGCGCTCCGCTGCATGTGCGAACAGGCCTTAAAGGGGCGATGCAACAATTTTTGTACTTTGCGCAAATACCTCTTAAAACGGATCCCTGACGTTAATGACCTATGAAACACGCGTTCGTTTTTCACCCCACGCAATAGAAGTCCCATAAAAAAATTAAAGAAAAACGAGCAGCGTTCACTCCCTCAACTCGCAGCCAGAACAAGCGGCCACGTGATCTGGAGCCGATTATATGCCGCCAATGTTGATCATAGCCACGCGCGGGGGTTGGCAAAGCACAGGACACGCGCTGAGTTCCAGACATTGTTATGGCTCGGCTATTGTCGTCGTTGCAGCGATTGGACACGGGCCACTACCCGAATGGTTCTCGAGCTAGTAATTATCACGAGCCCAAATCGAGTGCCCACGCAATGCTCGGGTCCAATCTATGAACAGCATTCAAATATCGTCATATGGGTGTACTGCGATCCCCACTCTACGTCATCAAATTTTGCAAAGGAGAGATTGAATGAAAATGATCGGTTTTGTCCTTGAAATTACACCGCAACAAAGGAGTTTCTTGGCCAGTGGCGTTGCGTTTGAGTATCCTTGAGTCCCAGGTGTGCCAGTAAGCTCGTGTAAAGTGAAAAACATTCCCATTGAATATCGTTGCACCGCTCCTTTAAGTCACGAGAGCTTGTGCTGCCGAGATGTGCCCCAGAGCAAGGAGCTCGCGCTTGTAGCCTTTCCTGCTGTACATCATAAGGTGAAACAGAGTATAGAAGCCACAAAGAAAAAAAAAGGTATCGTATTCTTGTCTATTTTTAGAATTGAGTGGGTGCCTTCGATGACCAACAACTCTTGATTATCTTTGGTGGTTGTGTCTAGACCTTAATAGAAAACGGCACGTGATCACGAAGAAGAGAGTGAGCAGGACTCAAACCGGGCAGTTCTCAATCGGCGGTTTTCGGGCAGAAAGAAAACGAATTTCGAGCCGCAAATTGTGCTCTGGGTAGTTGAGCGCCTCATTGTTCTGGGTAGTTGAGCGCTCATATGTCATGCGCAAATAAAAACCTTGGCGAACATAAATACCCTGTCAGTGCCCCTTGGAGGAGCTGTGCAACGATATTCAGTTGGAATGTTTTTCACTTTACACGAGCTTACTGGCACTGGTGGGACTCAAGGATACTCGCACGCAACGCCACTGGCCAAGAAACTCCTTTGTTGCGGTGTAATTTCAAGGACAAAAGCGATCATTTTCATTCAATCTCTCCTTTGCAAAATTTTATGACGTAGCGTGGGGATCGCAGTACCCTCCAGTGACGATATTTGAATGCGGTTCATAGATTGGACCCGAGCATTGCGTGGGCGCTCGATTTGGGCTCGTGATAATTACTAGCTCGAGAAGCATTCGGGTAGTGGCCCGTGTCCAATCGCTTCAACGACGACAATAGCCGAGCCATAACAATGTCTGGAACTCAGCGCGTGTCCTCTGCTTTGCCAACCCCAGCGCGTGGCTATGATCAACATTGGCGGCGTATAATCCATTCCAGGTCACGTGGCCGCTTGTTCTGGCTGCGAGTTGAGGGGGTGAACGCTGCTCGTTTTTCTTTAATTTGTTTCTGGGACTTCTATTGCGTGGGGTGAAAAACGAACGCGTGTTTCATAGGTCATCAACGTCAGGGATTCGTTCTAAGCGGTATTTGCGCAAAGTACAAAAATTGTTGCATCGCCCCTTAAAGCGGTCATGAAGTGAAATTTGAGCTGGGATAAATAATTTTAGATTGGAATCTCACTAATCGCACATCGTTTAGTGTGCCGAAAGAGAGATGGTACAAAGTCGAAAGCCTGTACTTCGGTACAAAATTTTTAAAAATATGGCGGACCATGTCGAACTTTTCTTTCTTTCGAAAGCCTTCCGCCTTTCACTGTGACACATCCGCGGTACCCGAAGCACGTCAGCCGACCCCAGCTCACGCATCGGACACGAACACTGCGTAAGTCGGACGTATATGCCCGTCAACAATCAATTCGTCGACGAATATTTGAATTCGTGTTCGTGGCCACTGAGTTCCCAGACGGCGCTTACCATCGCTTGCGAATGAGAAGTTCCATGGTGCATTTAAAACGACGGTGGAAGCTTAGAGTCATCGTACCTAAAGCCCCTCTATCCTGGGAAAAGGTGGCGCCATTCATTGTTGTCGAAATGCTCGAGACAGGTGCCGCCCGCCACTTCTGGGAAGAACATGGCGTCTGAAATCTAGCTCAGTGCAGTGCTGTGCTGTGCTGTGCCGCCATGATCTTCCCAAGGGTTGCACGTGCCTTGTGCATCGACGCACCTCGCACTACTTTTAAAACATGAAGGGGCTTTAATCGTACCGGTGCCCAGGTACGTTACGACCGCGTGATTTCTCATTTCGCTCTTGAGCCTAAAATGATAGCAAAGGAGGAAGAAGTTGAAAAATAATTTCATGGCCCCTTTAAGATGACGGTGGCCTCTGGACGAAAGAAGAACAAGGACAGGCTTTTCATCTCCACAAGTAAAAGCTACGTCCTTTAATACCCTAGCTACACTAGCGCTCTCAACTCTCCGTCATTAAGCCAACGATCGTAGGCATCTCCCAACTGTCATTGAACTCAAGTAAGTTGCCCGGTGTTACACGGCACACAGGCCCCAAAACCCGGTTGAGGTGAGCGTCACGAGGGAATCGGTGGCCGAGTGGGCACCCAGCTCAACGCGCGCGTGGAGCGAAAGGTCGCGCTACACAACCCAGCCAACCCAGCGATCCTGCCCACCCCTGCCCGTTTCGATCTGGATGAGCATCGTACCGGCGTGCGGTCATGTATCACTAGACCCAGCTTAGCAGTCGCACTGCACTGGCCAAATTGCTTATCTACAGTGTAAACCAGTGCCGCCCCATGCTGGCAGACCGACCTTACGCTGTATAAACACTAAACGTCCAATTTGACTTTTTGACTTTTGATGGGCGTCAAGGGACACAAGTTGAAACCGAAACGAAACCAAAACTGATGTCACATTACTTTTTGTCTTATGTGATGCGACATAATTATTTGCGCACTTTCCATTCAATATAGACGCTTAAAAAAAATAGAATTAACTTTTTTTTTGTTTTTGTTTTTAGAGGAAAGGAACGATGATCAGAAGGTTTCAGACGAATTCAAGCCAGAGAGAGATATCAAAAGTCTTATCGGTACCGACATCGCAATGGCTGTCCTCGCGGAGCTTTGACTTCCGCGACGTGCCGTGATCGTTCTCCGCTGCTCTGGCCCCGAATCATACCTCTTCGAACAATATTTGCTGCTACGATACTTTCTAGACGCTTCCCCCAATCCTCCGCAATAGAAAGGGCTTCGCTGGTGGTGGCCATGGGCGGCGACGCGGCGGATGCCGCCATCTTGAGCTCTATTGAGGCCACTCATTGGGGCGAACCCCCATCAGTTAACTGGGGTAGGCCACCTCAGTTGAACTCAACGATCGCTATCGGCTCAATGACCGTCGGCGCCGCCGTGAAACTTCGGCCGATCGCGATTGAGTCAACTTTCGTTGGCTCAGTGACAGTTAAGAGCGATAGTGTAACTACGGTAGTTCGACCAATTAATCGCCTACGTTTTACAAGAGACCCCACTGTGGAGATGAAAAGCAATGAAAAGCATGTCTTCATTCTCCTTTTCCCCGGAGCCCACACAGTTCACTGCGAGGGGTCATGACGTCAATTTCGTTGCGTGTGCATCGGCGGCTGTTTGGTCGTGGAAAGATCGTGCGCCACTTATTACGGACACCTCAATGTTTGGTACAGTACACCTTTAAATCTACTCACTTCATCGCGAAATTACTTCCCTGTAGTTCTGAACGTAAGAGCATTTCAGCAGAATAGTTACCCTCGTGTAGTCAGCGAAAGTGCGGCTGCTCGCCAAAACGAAGGATTGTGCGGTTTTCGGGTCCTCCACAAAGTCTCCGAATGTCATTCAAAATCTCTCGAATACCCACGAAAATATTTTTAAATTAAAAATCAACGAAGATCTTGCCCGGTCGCCGCGCAGATAGATTCGCCCGAAGATGCGCACAGCTCAGGGAGACGTCGAAACGTACGAGCTTCCAAATCGTACATCAGCGCTGCGAAATTTAAAAATAAAGTTATCGACGAACACACTGCGCAAATAAGGAAAGAAAAAAGAGAGAGAGAGAGAGAGAGAGAGAGACAAAAGAGAGACGTTAGTCTTTCTCCGTGTTTTTAATCTCTTATAGGCGGCCAATGGAACAAGATCTAAGAATTCAGAACCCATCCAGCTAAAGCTGCATTTAACGACGTCTCGTTCTGAGTCCAATCCTTGAACAAACCCAATTTCATCGGTGCTACGGACCCGTGGCGGCTGATATGTGTAAGTAAAACAGAACTGCTCTCCTTGCTTCCCGAACGAGCCGGCAGTAAAACTGACAAAATCATGGGACGTTAAGCTGTCTCCGTGTATGTTCAACGGCAGAAATAAAGAAAAAATAAAAAAAAAAAGAAATAACGGCCTCTTTTCTTGCGACGCTTGCCCCGCAACGGCAAAAAGGAGACACGGAATAAAAATGAAGCAGACGAACGGTTCTTCCTCCCAGGCTGCTCACGCTCTGCGAACCGTGCCTAATCTCCGGCAATCCCTCGGCTGTGCGAGCGCAGATAATTTACAGCGGCGACGTCACACTGCCGATCGCGAACACCCTCGGGCCGTCGGGGGCCCGCTGCATAATCCACGGCACCCCTCGGAGAAGGTACGGCGCCGTTGCCTCGACGCCCAAGCGGGACGACTCATTGACTGCAAAGCTCCGAGAAGGGGGATGCCCGTCTTTTCCGGATCTCCCAACTCGATCCCGAGGCGAATTTATGTATCGATAGTTTAGTCCCGAAGCGCCGCCGCCACCCCGTTTGGGCAAAGTGAGGCGAACCAAAACGGCTTCGGAGGGTACACGGAAGAGCGTGAAAAAATAAACACAAAATAATGGTTAAAAAATAATAAAGCAAACTTTGCGAGCGAGAGTGATACAGTCCCAGAGACGCACCAATTCCCTCATCCCGTTTACATTCAATTAGGGAGATCGATTCTAATCGAATCGATTCCACCCGGAGATGTGTGTACCACGCGGAGTTGCAACGGCAGACCCGTCTCCTCAGCCTTTTCCCTTCAAACGCATTTACGTATGCTGACGTCACCTTAAACGCCGCTGGCGGCCGTTTAGAACACGCCGTATTAAAAACAACAACAAAAGGTGCATCATCGTCAGAGAACAAGTCTGGTATTTTCAAAACGCATTAATTCGTTGATTCCAAAATTCCACCCCGAACGACTGTTCCGAAGAGTAGCGTGGTCCCAGATTTAATGCGAGACAGAGATCACGGTTGCGATAAAACTCGACTCCGCGCACCGGCAAACGATGGAGCGGATCCATCATGGCGGTCCTGACTGCGAGAACCTCTTCTCCGACGAAGAGCACAACGCCTGCCTCTTCCTACGAGAAGTAGAGAAAGAGCGGTGTCTTAATGAAGTCACCACTTGAGCGGAAGCTGCCGCTGCTGCCTCTTGCGCGGCGGACGTCCAGCTGTCATCTGGCCCAGATTCGGCAGAACGTTCATTACCAGCCCGATGTGTAAAGCGGCTGCGTATACGCGACGGCACACGCTCTATCTCTCGGCTCCGCTAATGGACCCCTAAGTAGATACACTCGCCAAGTCCAACGGAGAGGAAACAAAAAAATGCGCGAGCTACGTTATTCTTGCTGCCTGCCGCGTCCCTCTCGCATCCTCACCCTTATCATCGATGATGGGTCGTTTTACCCACGCGCCTCTCTCCACAGTAAATAAGTATAACTTGCACAACCGCTTCGGTATACCTCGAGTTCTTTTCCGAAAAAAAAAGATGAGAGTCGAGAGACTGTGGCGAGCTAAAAATGTTTGTATCTTGTGTTTATGGCATTGCGATCAAACAATAGTGACATTAATAAGCTGGGCGCGGAATGTAGAGCAGGAGAAGGTGAGGCTCGCCATTATCACTGCACCAGAACTCCAGGTCCGCATTTGTAAGATCGTTCACGGTTGAGATGGTCACTGACCAAATGACTCCTTTTCATATGATCAGTATAAAAGGCGCATGGGTCGCCTTTGGGCGTGGCGATTGAGTTCGTGTGTGGTCGCCGTGTGTTGTGCGTGTGTCATCTGTGTTCTAATTCCTTGTCTATGTTAAAATATATAATACGTGTGCAAATGTGTAATAAGCGCTGTTCATGTGTGAATGTAATGAACGTGGAAAATACCTCCCCGGCGATAACATATTTTTTACCACATTTTGAATTTGACGTTGACTAGCGCCACCTGGGTGTGTAGGGCGCAATTCAGTAATGAATAAGGTAAGAAAGGACGCAACATTTAGTCCCAGTGGCCTAAATGCATGGGTGCAAAAGTTAGTCCTGGGGGTTGAACTTTGAGGAACTAAACGGGAGGAGCGCAAAAGTTCGCTCCGTCCCCATTATGTGGCAGCGCATTTGGTCCCCGAAGGGACCAAGTCGCGCTCCATTTTTTCTTACAGTGTAAGGTGGAACGGAGTACCCTTTTTTCTTATCCGGAAAGAAATGTATCTTTTAATTTGCATGGGGTGAACTGCACGCTCACTCGAAGTGACCAAGTAGTCCGTTGCCAGCAAAGATGAAGGAACCCGTGACCCGAGCGAGTTGTGCCTGCCTTTCTTTCTTGTACGACGTTATTTGGCTAAGATAACATTTAAAACAAATGAATCTACCATCTATCTTCCTGGGCTAGAAAGTCAAAATGGCGAGGGTTCACCGGCGATGCACTATACAAAAGAACAAAAAGCCAGAGCGAAAGTCACCGTTGAGCCCGGTTATCAGCAGCCGCACTGCTCGCCGGTCTGCGCGTTCCAGAGGAGTGACGTCATAGCCGCGGCAGACGCACCGAGCGCCGCCGCGTGCCCAGCTGTCCGCCTCCGTTGCGCAGTAGCCAAGTCTGACGCTGCACCGGAGCCGCTTGATAGCGCCTCTCATTTTGTGCGCATAAGCTCACGCTACGTATATCCTGGCATAGCCGATATAAGCCACCGCAACTTTTGCATTCGTCCACATGTTCAGCTAAATCCGAATTGGCAACTCGATTCTTTACGTTTCTTTTGTGTTCCGTTAAGTGCCGTACACACTTGCAACCGAGTAGGACCGGCTAAGACAAAAAATGTGTTTAAGCCTCTTGCGACAGCCCCGGACCGGCTCCGCAGCAGCGCATCCGTTCCTAGGACGTCGCAAAGGGCCTTCAAAACCGGTGTCGTCTCAGCCGGTCCTACTCAGTTGCAAGTGTCTGAATGCGCCTTAAGCTTCGGTGTCTATGAGCCTTGAGCGTGAACGTGTAGCCAGAGCACGCCAGAAGGTAACGAGCGCGTGGGGGAAGCCGATTATCCGAGAGAGACGCTCTGACGTCCTAGTAGCTGTCGGGGACTATGCGCTAAAAACCCGATAGAGAGGAGGAGACGTAAGAACGCAGAGTTCTGATTGGCGGGTTAGAGGGTAGACCTAAAGCTGGAGCTGCCTTTACCAACACTGCACTCGTGGAGAGCGTTCGAATGCGAAAGCCAAACACCGGACGTTGGCGTTCCGCGTTCTAACGGATTCGACGAGTGCAATGGAGAGGACAAAGGCAGCTATTTTAGGTCTACCCTCTAATCCTACCAATCAGAGCTCGCCGTTCTGACGTCCCCCTCGTTTCCTCCTCTCTCTCAGTAGGGAGGTTCGTAGATCGTTTCCGCCGTCCCGCAATGCTCTCCGCAACCCGCTACGAGGTCAGGGTTTCTTCAGTCAAGGCTAGCGGCGCGCAGGCGCAGTAACGGCCCCTTCGTTGTGGAGAGCGTTGCGGGACGCCGAGAGCGATCTACGAAAACTCCCCGTGTCTCGGCGCATAGACCTTTTGCCGTATTACCCAAGCATCGAAGAGAATTCCGGAAACGCGGGTACACCCGCTGCACGTGCTGGCGTCTGAAGCAGCAACTGTTCGAAAACGAAACTCTAAAACAAATGGCACTTCGCACGTGCGTTCACAAAAGCCGTATTTGGAAGATGTGCTTCGAATCTTTGATTTAGGGAAGACGAGCGAGTGTAGCGCGAGTGTACGTAAGTGCGACCTGAACTGCATATATTAAACAATATTAATAGGGAGAAAAAACTAATCACACACAAATTAACACGAAGGACTAATCGAACTAAAATTACTTTTTCGACACCAGCACGTAGCATTTGGCTAGAAATGGGTACCAGTGTTTGCATTCTCATCGTGTCTCAAATATATCACAGATGGCCGGAGGCTAAGTTATAAAAGTCACTCGCTGACTGATCAATCCTTTTGATGACAAAACTAATTCGCCAGGCCCCAACCGAAAAGGCGGCATCAGGATACCCCAAAGTGGAAAAAACTTCTTGTCTTTCCTGCTTGTACAAGACAACGTCTCTTCACACTTTCTTCAGGGAACATCCATCAAGCCGCGCTTCCGCTCATATCCTCAAGCAGTTTTCGTGCAATAGCATCCTCGGAAAATGTTAGCAAAAAAACGCAAAAAAAAAAAAGCATAAACGTGTTCACGTCTATCGACATTACCCTTCATTTTTATTTCCAAGCGTTTCGGCACTTGCACGCCGCTTGCCACACTGGAGCACTTTCGATTTGGTTAAACAGCTTTTGGTTCGCGAAAATTTTCGACGTGGAGAACGGCGCGCACTACAGCGCGCGCGCATTTCCCCAAAGTGCCCCTGAGAAAGTTCGCACGCCGCGCTCGTTTTTCATGGCCCCTTTTTTCCCGGCACCTGATGCATTTCCCCACGCCGCGCATGGTGGAGGAATTTATCGGTCAAAACTTTCAGGGCGAAAATTTCCGAACCGCGGTTATAGAATTCGATCGCAAGGAACACTCCGTCATGGTCGCGCAGGACGTTCCTGGCGGCTACACGGCTGCACTCGAACACTCGGGAAGCTTTGCACAACCGCCGTTCTCTACCTTGGCTCTTCGGGAAGGGCCGACGGCCGATCGCCCGCACGCACGGACGCAGACGGAGACACGGCCGTGGTCCGTACGCAAGAGGAAGGGCTTCGATCCAACGAGATTGCTTCTATAGACGTTTTCTGTTTTCTGTCGTTTTCACTACACGTGGGTTCCGTATTTGGCATGCGGGACGAAAAATAGTAAAACATTCCAACCTGGAATATGCGAGAGAATATAGGTGAGGCAAAACAAGAATATGCGACATATCACGCATTTTTCGTAAACACTTTCCCGCGGCGTGGAGAGATCAAAACGATGTTTTACCGCATACCACAACTGACGACATTCAAGATGGCTGCGCCCTTGTGGAAAAGGTGTATATAGGGAGTATTCACTGGCGGTCATAGCTGTGTGCGCGACTGCTGAGCGCGTGCTGACGGCCAGCTTCCACAGCTCTTTTGCAACGTGCTTTCCACGCCATCAAGACTGCCAGCATTAGCAGCCCAATAATGTAAGCTCGTTCTGAGCATGCCGTCCAAACATCGCTCTCAAATATGGCGTCCAATGAATACCCCCTACACTCCGACCACCCATAAGCTGAGACTCGAAGCTCCGCCTTCAGCGCGAGCTTCCTTCCCTTGATAACAGAAATGTCAACGCGTAGGCACGCGCAACCAAAGCACTGCGGAAGCCAGCGAGCTCGCCCTGAGGGCGGAGCTTCTAGTCTCCGCTTGAGGGTGATCGGAGTAAAGCGACTGCGGCCCAACTGATGCACAAAAATGACGGGAATGATGCGCGTCTCGACGGATGCGCCTCCGATTTAGTGCCAGTCATCTTCATACCGTACCTCATATCGCAGCTACCCTGGGTCCAACAAAAATATTGCGACGTCACACCGAATGGTCAAGAGGCACAATGGCAGCCTTCACCGTAAAACAATTACGGGATCCCACCTATTTTTTTTGTTTTTTTTGTTTTAGGTGCGCGGCTGTATTCCGCAACTCCAGCGCGCCGCTCCGCCCTCCCGCGGACGAGCGGAGAACTGAGAGGAACGGGGACGGCAGCGGCGGCGGCGGCGCGGAATGGGTGGCTGAGGCTGTCGGCCTTGATGCGCGAAGCTGTTGTAACGAAACAAGTGAGCACGTTAAAATAGGAATTCTTGTGCTCCACCTCGCAACAGCCTTGCACGAAGGATGAGATGTCTAATTGCCTTAGGGGCTTTTTGCATAACGCATACACTGCGGATTGCTGGTCTTCTGCATGACCGCCAGCTCGATCTGTGCTCAACGTGACGGCAAACGCTCCCGCTAATAATGTATACCTCTAGCGTTCGGTCTATGAAAAGTGTATTCTTCGCCCTAAGTAGGAGAAAAACTGGTCGCGCAACGATATGTCGAGCAATACACGTCGGGAATTGGTTTAGGTTTGACGATTTATTCCAAGCACTTTTAAAAGATAGAATACGCGTACTTACTTTCAGGTAATTACAAAATGAATAAAGAAATGCCCGAAGCGTTTTAAGCGCGTCTGTGTTAACCAGCCGTTCATGACCAGAGCTTGGAACGAGCAGTTTTTAGGAGAGAGGCCACAGAGTTGCAAATAACACGGTACAAAAAAAAAGTATGGTATATTAAAATATGCATTTTGGTAGTGCAATGAATAAAACCCCTAAACTCCTAAACACGCCGATTATGGTAATAGGCAGTTTTAGCATAGCGTTACCGCAGGCTACCGTTGGCCCGTGAGCAAGGCAACGCTCCTGGCGCGCGCTGAAAATTGTGCCTTCAAAGGCGCAGCGCGAGCCTCCGGTTGTGATGCTACACCCCACGGTAGCCTGCGGTAACAAACTTCCTATCAATAACCATAGACCAGTCTGATGCGTGTTGCAATACACTAAAACCGAGACGGTAAGCAGCGGGTTGCGAGCCTGTGACACGAAGGCGTCAATACTGTGAACGCTGCTCTTCCTGAAGCTTGACGGTCACTGTGCGCAGCTCACATTTTACGAGCACTAATGGCCAGGCAAGGCTGCAGACACGATATCTTCATCACCCTCAAAAATATTCTGCCACAAACAGTGACATGGCCGGCGCGTAAAACGCGCTTTTGTGCACTGACCAGCGTCAGCGAGCAGGCGCACGGGAAACCCTGGACAATCTGTCCCCGTCTCTTCCGCCATCTTGGAACTACCACCCCGCCACCTATAGGGCGTTGCGGTTGCGCAATAGCAGAAGCTACGAGAGCCAACTCTTGATGTTCCCGCCGAGCACGACCGTTCGGGCAGTACAAGCTTCGTCCAGGGTAACACGCTCGCGCTTGTAGCTTCGGCTTCACTCGCACGCAAGTTACGCATACAGACGGCAACTCCCCGCAAAGCGGAAACACGGGAGTACACTAATCAGGCGTCGGACGAGTGGCCAACCCGTGATTTCGAGTTAGCCGAGCTCACGAATAAAGAGGCGAACAAACGAGGAAGTCAACAAAGGGATGCGTCACGCGCGGCCGCCTCCCCGTTTGCATTTCTCCGGCACCTCCCCGCAAACACCGCACCCGACCCCCAGACAATGCGGGTACGACACGACCGCCGCCTTTAATCTCCCGCTCGTGACCAGCGAAATTCGTGTCGGACGAGCAAACACAATGTCTCAGAAACAGAGAAAATTGCGTTTCGCCGTCACAGCGTGCTCGGAGACCGAACCCCGGCCCATCCCCTCCACCGAAAAAGCTAGCAAGCAAGCAAGTTTGGCAAATAACACGCCACCTCAAGGGCTCCAACTCGAAATGCTGAAAAACAAAAGTTAAAAAATAAAATAAAAATAAAAACAAGAATACGCTGAGAAGCCGCCGTTACTACACTAATCACAAGCGAAACTCCCGCTACTACCCGCATGTTCGCGGCATCAACATCGCATGCTTAGCTGAACAAAAATAAATAAACAAAAAAATTAATTATAATACAAAGTACGGACTAAACTAGCAAGCAGCAGCAGCAGCAGACCGGAGCAGAGCAGCGGCCGGATCCATTCGCGTTCGTGTTCGCGGAAATTAGCCGTTAAAGGGCTGCATCCGCCGAGTCTGGACTGGGGGAAGGGTCGAGCGACCTCTCGCTCCGTGCCACGCGGCGCGCGGTGGCCTGCTCGCTGCGCAGCCCGACCTCAGCACCGCTCCAAACGAGAAAGACCGTGCGTTCGTGCGGCCCTTCTAATTATACGGCCAGAGACGTTGCCGGAGCACAAATCCGCGCACACGCGCGCACACACACGGCTAACCGTGGCCGCGTGCATCGCCTTGCCACGCTCGCAGGGCGGCTCGGAGTCCAAATGAAGGGGCCAGATACGTGCGCGCGCGGCGGGGCTCCTTACGTCGAAGCGCGCGACGCCCGCTCCGCGTGCGGTGCACGAGCGGCACTTTCGTACTGCGTTCCGCCCCAAGCTGACAGTGCGGAGGAGGTTTCTGCAATCGGCAAACCTATCCACCGCCTCCCCTTTCGTCGCCAGAGCCCGTTATCTTCGCCTGGGCATGGGCGGGAGCGTGATCACGTGGTGAAAGAAAGGCGCGTGAATCGTCCAACGAACACGAAGCTTCCGCCGCGCTGTCAGCTTAGGGGCGAACGGAGTGTAGCCCGGGGCGCGCTTTAAGCACCGCGGCGAATGGGTTACCGTGAGAGGGGGCTCTTCAAATCTTGGTGCGTACTTGGGGCGCGCCTTATCTCTGGTTTCGTCCACGACAGCGCGCGTTGTTTTGGCGTGCTTTACGGCCAATAACGAGGACAGTAATGAAGGCGTATATACGCGTGTTTATGAAGTGGAGAGACAAAAAAAAATGAGCGGTGCGAGTGCGCCGGGCTAATGCCACCTCGTTTAGCGCTCGCGAGAACTCGTAAAAGAGGTAGAAAAAAGAAAAGAAAACCAAGGCGCAAACATGGCGCGCGGCCTTTCATAACGGGACAAACAAGATTTCGAGTTAGCCATTTTGTACCTCTTTCCCTTCTCTCTGAACAGATGTCTTTCTACCACGAGTTATGTACTGGGTGTAGCCCAGTACATAAGCAATGCATCACCCAGTCGTGTACTGGGTAATCCATGGCATCAGCGAACAAGAGACCGCCGGCAGAGACATGTTTCTTCATTCATAACAGTCCTGTCATATTGCGCATACCAAAAGCGTCTGTAGACGCGTTCGGATCATACATATGCATGAAGTATGTATGCATGTTCGAGGCATGTGCGCATGTAATTCTGTCATCCTGTCTGCAGCGAACATAGTGTCTTTAGTACGCTGTACAGGAGCAGCGAGACTGGTACCCAAAGACGCTATGATATCAGTTCCAAAACGAAACGGAGTGCTGCGTAGTCACGTTTCCAGTGATGTGGCTGGTCCGAGTCATTTCGGAGCACTTCTTGGAGCCACCAAAAGTAAATTTTGGAGCAGCACAAACAACTTTTGGAGCATGAGCGCTTGCCATTTTATTATGAATGTCAATTACAACTTATATGTAAAACTTCATACCGAAAACGGCAATGAAACAAAACTTTAAAAAATACACACAATTTAGCCGAACTCTTCAAGGTTCTTCCCAAGCTTCCATCCACAGCTCCTGCCAATTTAGTTTCGATTTACACACACATATATCAAAGTGATAGCTAAACAAGTGACAGAGCTGCACGAGAGTGTTGACGTATGAGAGATTGTCCGTCCTCGTCCTTCCTTTTTGTTTAGCTTTCATCATATTAGAAACAAATGAGTTGGCATAAAAAATAAACCTACAGAAGAGTGCATATAAATATTCTTGCAATACCGAAGTATCCTTGCTAAATCTCATATTGTAAAAAAAAAAAAAGTACCGCTAGGATATTGCAGTTTGAATACAAGCTGAAGTTGTAGTCAGAAATTGCGTCGCGTCTAACTAAGGAGGAATGCTTTCCCTTAGCACGCGGGTGCTCTGCGGCAAAGCAATCACGCAAAGCCGCGATGCCTACTCCGCGGTTGTCGCTCCTCCGCAGTACACCAGGGCGCGGTGAGAAGCGCACTCAAGGACCTAACTAACCCTCCAGAGCAGACCACGAACATGATAAGTATTGCGAAATTTCCCGAGTACTGTCAGTCTTTCATACGAAATGCGACCGAATAGTACGTGTTTTGAGAGGATAATCTTAAGTTCTGAAAACTCGCATAAGCATATTGTAATGGTCCGGCCGGGCAGTGATGCCTGAGCTATTATATTTTCAGTACTATTCGAGTAAAATTAAGTGTTGGCGCGAATTCCTCACATCTTGGTAAAATGTAGCAGGATGTATACAGAGTAAGCACTTTCACGCGATTTGACGCAAATGGCGCAGAAATCACATCTCTGCGTTTTGGTTACAAATTTCAGTGTTCGAATAGGCCATTCCAAGAAAGCGGTACGTAAATGAGTGCAAGCAAATAAATAGGGAGAGACAGAGAGAAGAGCAACGTCATCCTTCTCGAGCCCATCAGCCGGAACAAAGAAAATCAACTGCGCAGTCCCTTCGCGTGCATTCGCTTACTTTAGAGATTGAGAAAACATCCTTGTCACGATAGGGCAATACCGTGCATTTTAGGCCAGCCGGGATTTTTCGTTGATCATATTATAAAGCTTTTCGTTGCTAGAAAGAGCTCGTGGCGTCACTTCGAGCACAGATTGCGAAGCACCCTCAGGGCCCGCAATCCATACAGTGTAAGACAGCGTATGTCAGACATTTGGGGAAGGACTCGTAATGCACGTACAACATACGCTTCTTCCAGGGGCTCTAAACTCGACAAACACAAAGTTGGGGCCGAAGTTTACAGAGCGCGCCAAGTGGACTACCACGACGATGACTTCGCACTTTTTTCGCCAGCGTCGAATCGGCGCGCGCCACGAACTGTCGGCTCCAACTTTGTATTTGACGAATTTAGGGCCCCAGATGTCGCTTTTCCTATGATTGTTCCAAGTTCAGACAATGTAAACATTCCACGGTTCACAAGAAGTGAGTGGAAAGCATGTGCCAAATGCACCAGCACCTAGAATCGCAGCTACCAGGAGCCCCTTGTCGAACGATGTATACGCAAAATGGAAAATATGAAGAAAAAAAAAAGAGTTTGCATACACTCGCTTGCGCAGACAGCGGCTGCGTGCTGTATTCCAATAAATAGGGTACTTCCTTCGAACTGCTTACACTTGCCGAATAACTCTTCCGTAAGTGTGCCTACCGTTGAAGCTGCAAATGCTTCACTGAACGCAAACAAGCTCTGAACTACATCGAGCTTCTACGAACTCCGGATCACTTGGGGATCGAGGATTGCCGGTTTCCCCAAAAACCGATCGATCAGAACATTTATCTTTCTTCAAAGCGTTTTCAGGACGCAAATATCTTTCAACGTCGTCGGATAGACGTTGCTCAGCCGCCCCCGAGACAATCTATTTATTATGACACAATAAATCAAACGCTCCCGTCTGGAATACAGCGGGCCGGCAATATGTATCTCTCCATGCACACTTCATTTTCTTTCCTTTTCGCGTTCTCAACACTGCCTCGGACATTTAGGATTAACCGCAGCTTATTACTATGGTGTCTAGAGCGCATTTCCAAATGCAGAGATGTGATCGGTTCGAGCCATTTTCGGAGCGCCTTTTGGAGCAGCAAATGGAACTTTTGGAGCATAAGTTTACACTTAATTTGAATTCCTACTACCACAAATTTCATGCATTAAGATTAATGTGTTGGCCTGTCCATCGAGAGACATTGCCTACTTTGCCTTTCCACTTATGTGCAACCCTTTTGTCAATTGCACGGCAGGTTTAATTCCCTCAAACACAGAACTAGCTGTTGCATGTAGACGTAAGTACCAAGCGCGACAACACTATGCTGAATGATGAAGCACAGTATGATGAACTGCTGTGTATGATTATTTTAGCTACAGAGCCAAAGGTAAACAAAATAGTTAATTCCACGGAAATCCCCTTAGAACAGGAGAATACTAGGAACCCAAGTTGATGTTTCATTGAAGTACTAAAGGTTGTAATAAAATTTGTGGGAGAAAAGGGTGAAAGACGAGGCAGAGGGCACGTGACAGGCGGTCGTCGGAGAAGTCACGAGCTGGCGCGAGACAGTGCGGGCTGAGCGAGGCTGGAGCTGGGCAGGAACGATCGGAGCCGGGCTGCCTGGCCTAGCACATGGCGAACCCGGAGCGGTCCACCAGCGAGGTTTGGAGACGGACCGGTGGAAACGGCGAGCCCTGGCCATCTGGCCTAGGCCACGACGATCCCGGGGTGGTTCCGCAGCGAGACTCGGACTGTGATAGCCCTGGACAGCTAGCCTACGCAGCGCTGGCGTGGGAAGGACGATCCGCAAGCCTGGACACCGACACCGACTGTGAGCTCTGATCGAAGGGCGACAACAAGAGTCGGCGTGCCTGGACTGCGGGCTCTCGACGACGGGCAACCGGGAGGTACAGTAAACCCATTCGCTGTCTTCTCGTTGTTATGTCACTCAAGGTAAAGTTGTTACATCAACAGAAACCAATTTTTTTTTTTCAAATATACTTGACGCTTTTGTGTGCAATGCCTTGTTTTGGAGAAGTGATTTCCCCTCAGTAAGTGGCTGCGCTGCGGCGAAGCGTGACGGAAAAATCGCGATGCCTACTTCGTGGTTTTTCACTTCACTGCAGTGCACCAGTGCACGGTAAGAAGCGCACTCAACGAAGCTTCTAACCCCACCAGAACAGAGCACGAACATAACAATATTGCGCACCTCCGCGTACGGCCAGTATTTGATAAGGAAATCAAATCCAGTAGCACGTCACTTAAATCGAAAGTTCACAACATTTTAACAAGCCTACCATAACGATTCGGCCGTTCAGCGACGGGTCTTCCTTCAGCTGCTACATTTTCAGCATTAATAAAGTGAAATTACATTTTGGAGCAACGTTGGCGCGAAGTCATCACATTTTGCCGAAATGTAGCAGGATGTAGCAGGGTAAGCACTTTGGCGCCGTTTGACGCAAATGGAGCAGCAATCACATCACTTCAAATGGCGTGTTTACCACATCCTCAAGAGTGATCTCCCGATTTCCACTTGATGACGTCATAAACGGACGAATGGATGGATGCTAACGGATGTACCCTTTGTAACGGGCGGTAGCTTGCGCCACCTAGCCTGAGAAAGCAAAAAGTGTCGCGCCGTTGCCTTTCGCGATGCTGGCGATGGCACAGAAGCGGAGGTGGATACGTCAGACGCCCCTTCTACTCTAGGTCGCTTTGCCGTCAGGCGGCAGATGGAAACGAAAGCAGACACGGGATGGGACGCCGCGACGACAGCGAACCTTCGCGTCCGCTCAGCATTTTCGCCGGCGTTTCTACGACCAACCGCCAGCATCGCAACATCAGGCACAGCACGACAGACCGACTCTCGTGGCTCGATATTTTGCCCATTGGGGACCTCTTTCAATACACGGGCAAGTTGGCCCGGTGAAGATACCAGTCGAAGACCAGCATTCCAGCCACAATGACACTCAAACAAACGTGCACATGGCCTCTTCGCCCATTTGGCCACAGGCCGAGCAATTTCCTAAAAGCGGCCGAGCCCTCAAACGGTTACGCAACTGTCCCCCTTGTGAAACGCGGTGGCTAAACGATTCGAAACTCCGGACTTGATGGAGGTGAACGGTTTACTCCCCCCAACGTCGTTTCTCCTCGCGGGCCGACTCCAAGCCACGCAACCAGAGCCTCCCTCCGTCGGTCGCGAACTCGCGGTAGCGGCGAACGTACACCACAACCGCTGAAGGGCGTCGCCCGGGGACCTTTCGGAGAAACCGCGACGCGGCGGCCCCTTTCGGCGTTGCCATACTCCGTTTCACCTTACGATGGAGCGCAGAGAACGCTAGCAAACCAGCGTGGCCAATCCAACGTCGAGTAAGGATTACGTGACCTTCCAGAAGGGCTCAGTGAAGCGTGGGGCACGTAGTCACGTGATGCGTTCACAACGCTGGATTGGCTGGTACGGTTCGTAGCGTCCGCTGCGATCCATTGCAAGGTGAAACGAAGGACTAACGTGCTGTCTACAACCAAGCCCGAGTTTGCCCACATCCTGGTGTGGGCATCGCGCGTGCGCAGAAACCAAGTTCTCGCGGGGTGTAATACCACCAGGGGGTCAAAGCCAGAGGCTTTCATCCTCTCCGTGAAACAAACAAGCACCGAGAAACAGACGCGCCAAGAAGGGAAGAGAAGAATGGGCCAGCAGAGGAGAATGCCATTTTGAGGGCGCAGCCAGCTCGGTTCCGAGAGAGAGGGAGAGAGTCTTCGACCGACCCGAATCGACGCGGCCCCGGGGCGGTCCCGCTAACGTCCCGTCCGAAAGGTCCGGCAAGCCGAGACGGCGGGGACCGAGGACGGCGATACTTTATACACGGCCCCGAAGACGGAAGAATCCCTTTTATCTGCGATCCAGCGGGAACGGGCTGAGCCCCGCTCTAATGAGCCGACACACGCACACCTGCCCCGGGAAAATCCAGGCTCCGCGGAAAGTGCGCGAACGGGTCGAGCAGCGCGGCCAGGAGCCTCTCTCCGTCGTCGGGGTCTTGCCGCTGCAGGTGGGCTGGCCTCAAGCTCAAAGAGGGACCCGTCCTGGTCCATTGCGTGAGAATGCAGCGGCGACGATACCCGCTCCCTCCGGCCGGGGACTACCGGGCCACGTAGGTTACTGGCCCTCGGATGACGGGTGCGGCGAGCGACTACCATTGGGGCGGCACAGCACCCGGGGCGGATTATTTTAAAGGGAGGGGGACTTGTCCGTTTAAGTCCAAAGGGCAACTTCTCTTTAGAAAATACAACATACGTCAGCTTTTTTTTTTAGGAGCGAAAATTTAGCTATTGGTGAAATGGTAAAAATTAGGTTAAACAAAATAGATGTGGGCAACGCGTCGTCTGTGACGTCCAACCTGTCCGAGACGTCAGATAAATACCCACACGCGGTCCTGATATTGGCCGCGCGCATGAGCAGATGCTCCACTTGACGCGAATCTGGTTCCTGCGCACGCGCAGTGCCCACACCTCGTGCGGGAACAGCGCGTTGGCCTGTAATAGTCGAGTATAGTCAAGCCTTACTAACGCGTGCTTCAGCCTGACCTATTTAACTCCGCCGATGCACAGTACTAGTGCGGTGACTACGTTTGCAAGCAGCCACGCTTTAAGCTAGTCTGGCCACTATGAATGGAAAGTTGCGTTTGAGCGCCAGTCTGGCAACTGTGAGCACGCCTCAGCTACAACTGCGAGCGAGTCCGCGCTCCTTCTGCGACCGAACGTATCAAAGCTGCGACCTCGTAGCATTGTTTGCAGTCTCAGCTTAACAGTGAAGGGAGTATATCGGATGATCTAGGCATGCAAGGAGCAAAATGGCGGCGCCCAGTGGCCCTACTTCCAAACGTCTGTATTCGAAACTTCAGAGGAGGACGCAAAGCCGCCCAGAGGCAAACACGCGACTTTAAGAAAAGGAGAGCGTGCATGCCTGTCACAATGTGAAGCGGAAATTTTTGCGGCCTGGTGGCGGAAATGTGAAACAGGGGAACGGGGAATTAATGCAAAGCGTTGCCAAGTAGCGAATTGCCAGCGTGTGACAGGGACCGAAGGGGTTATAGGCGAAGTCTGGCATACAATGCTCTCGCCTTTCAGGACACGAGAGAATCGAAGGAGTGGTCTACAAAGGGCGGTACCCCAATTTACCGTTGGGCGGTTTCTTTTTCGATCTTGTTTTGGTCCACTCGATGGGCTCGGACTTCTGCTGCGTCTCGATGTATGCGGAGGGGTGGTGTCGCACGACCGTCCAATTTCGTCGTTCCTGGCTGTTTCGAGATCTTTGTGTACCAACCCCTCGGTCACTGAAAGCCGCTGCCTGTCGTTTGCCACCCGAAATGGAAAACGACGTACTTAGGGCAGTCAGATTTGCGCTGCCTACCTTCCATTACCGTAGCGAGCTTTTCTCTATCGCTAAAATGGGATCCAACACGCGGCTCATAAGATCCCCACCAATTGTTTTTCTTTCATTTCATGTTTTTACGTCTACATTTTCGCCAACCAATACGATCCACAAAAGAGCTCGGCGAATGAGGATGCTCATAAAAAGGGGTTTTACCCAAAATGACGTCTACGATATAACACTGAGCATGATATAGTGTTCAAAACGTACCCCCCCCCCAAAAAAGAAAAAAAAAAGACGAAATACGTCATTTGTTATTTGGAAATAAAAAGTAACCCGTTACCGTCCTACGTTACCTCAAAATAAAATGAAAGCGCTACGGTTACCGATAAAGAGTAACGCAGATTACTTTTGCGTTACTTTTTTAACCATGAATTAGCACGCTTTACTGTTTTGAGGTTTCAGGTATGCATAAGTGCCATTTTTCAAGAAACATTATGTTCATGAAGAAACTGAACATGCTTTATCTTTTTTAGGGTTTCACATAAATACTCACAAAAAAACGCAAAAGGAAATTAACAAAAGTTTACAAGGCTTAACGCCTAAACGCCCTCCCCCCCCCCAAAAAAAAAAACAAAAAAACATTTGAAGTGTAGTTTTTTCCAAGTCCTAGGAAGCAAAAGCTACGAGTAACGTAACTACGTTACACGCTACTCGAAATAAGTAACGTAAGTACGTTACAAGTTAGTTTTTTTAAGTAACAAGTACGCTACTACGTTACCGAAAAAAGTAACGTGTTACTGGTAACTGCGTTACCTCCTATGCGTTATCGCCAACACTGACATGATGTCAGTCTTTGAAACGTCATGATCAGGTCACATTGCGAACTAAAGTTTCAAGTGAAAAGTTAACTTTTTTTTTCTTTTAGATGCGGAGCATCTCTTGCTCGGGTCTATGTCCCGCGGCGTCGTAGTCCGCACGCACACTACGCACGCGCAACTCTCCTCCTTCCCTCTCTCCAACAGCTGCGCGTTACTCTCTCCGCCTTGTCTCTCTACCAGCTGCGTGCACTTCGTTGGCACTTCGCGTGCGTTCGCTCTTACTCACACCGCGCGCGCATGCGCAACTCTCCTCCTCTAGTCTCCTCTCCTTCAGGTCTGAATATGAGTAGCGGTAGCGCGCGTTCCCCGGAGGAGTGAAAGGAGGATAGTTTTGGGCGCGCGGGTCGCAGCGCCACGCCAGGGCTTTCCAGTGGGGTGGGCTTTCCCGCAACACTGCGGCTGTCGTCTGCTAGCGTTTCTCGGCCGCTCGCGTCCGCCGCAGCCCAAATCCGGCCGGCCGAAAGAAATCAGTCAAGAAGGGAATAAATTAATTAAGCAAAGAGAAGCTATGCTTGCCAATTCTAAGGAGGATAATTTGGAAATGATGTAAATATAAGCAGAAAAAACGTTATGCTAAATCTAAAAGAAGAGATCTATCGGGGGCTGGTGCGGGAGAACCGACGCGACGGAAGAAGGAGAAAAGAAAAAATGATATGCAAAATGAAGGAAAAGATTAGCAATTAAAAATAAAGGCAAGCGAGAAGCTGTACCACAAGTTCAGCGCTGTTGACTCCACTCCGTTCTTCCGATGATGTGTGATGGAAGCAACAGTCCCGTCAGTTAGTGGGTTGGCGCAAGGAAGCGTCAGCACCACCCCACAAACTAACAGCAACCCTACTTTCACTGAAGACAAAGCTGCGCAGCGAAGGGCACGCGACGCTGAGCGCAAACGCTTGAAGCGAGCGGCAGACCCTGAACTACGGCAACGAGAAGCGGCGTCCATTCGCAAGTTAACAACGTAATAACAGGCAAGTTGACAACGTTACTAACAACGTTACTAACACCGTTAATAACGCCGTTAATAACGATCCGCGATGCTCCGCATCACCCCATGGTTCCCCTCGGGAAGATGGTGTAATTTTTTTGGTCTCGTCTTTTGTTGTCCTTCGCCTGAAAATTAGTTATAGTTCTCCAAGTTACGGTCCGAGTGATCTGCAGAAAGGGAGACAAAGGCTCTGTTTCTTTTTTTTTTATTAAATAGATATAACATCGCCGTCTTGAGTTCCTAGAACTGCGTGTACAAACACTCAAGATCACGGTTCGACAATTTGCGCCTGTATACCCTTCGACAGCCAATGTTAAAGGCACGAAGCCTTGGAAAGATGCTGACCCGGCGTTCTACCTCGTGAGAGGGTAGGCAGCTTCCAAACGCAACAGCTCCCATCTCTCCCGGTAGCTCACATAACCTGAGGACGTCTGGGTTTCGTTCGCTGCGAAACCATCGACCCGCATGGTTTGTGGTAAACCACAAATGAACAAAATCATGTGTCCTCCTCAGAGTGGATCGTGGCGTTGGACGCCAATATTTATGACCAAAAGCGACGTCAATATAGACCCTTTTCAAAAGTCAATCAAGCCACACTGGCATTTCCGGTGCACGACGCGTGGGATTGGATCCGCTCAGCCTAACTGCACCTCCGTTCGACGAAGCGAAACACGGTTATTCGAACATTGGCGTGGCACCTGCTCAACAAAAGCTATTTGCGCACTTGTATTCCATACTTCAACGGGTCCCCTCTTCCCGAGAATTGTGGCGGCGCCGCCATGCCATAGAGCGACGTATACTGCTCCGCGAAAAGAGAATCATCTCGCACCACCTAACCTCGGCCTTCAGGGCGAGACGTAACAGATAGAGAGCAGATAATGAAAGTAGCACTGAAGTATACGTTCGCGTCAGAAACATGTTCGTGGGAAAGTGATTTACTTTCGCCGTGCAGTTCAAGGATTTTCTCTTCAAGTCGGAGGGAGAGGCACGATTGAAAGACCGAGGAGCTAGATCACGCACAGAGGTGTCCAAGCAGGCTACTACCGCTGCGCGGGGAAAGGCGTCAGAAGAAACACGAAGGTGAAAGAAAGAACGCGGGTGGATACCAGTCTCGTACACGTTACTAAAAAAAGTAATCGATCACAATTACTATTACTCTTGGCTAAAAAGTATTCGATTAGATTACTTGATTACTCGACGGCAAAAGTAATGGGACATTACTTCGAGAAGTAATCGTTACTTTTCTGATTACTTTATTGTGTGAAGACACATCTTTAGCGCTCATAACAATGAACTACTTCCAACCTATATTTCACATTTGCACAAGTATTGAAGAAGAAAAACTGGCTCCGTCTTCGTGGTCGTTGCACCTTCACAATGCGGACACAAGCATAGAATTCGTTTGAAGACGTTTAATGATTTAGGCGTTCGCCAGTGTGTGTGTGTGGGGGGGGGGGGGGGAGCGGGGGGGGTTCTAGATCTTGTTAAGCTTGAGCAAGGGTTGCCGCTCAAAGTTTGCGTCGCTCATTTTATTATTCACATGTGGATGAGCTCGTATGTTATACAAAAGAGCAGCAGCTCCAGGATTTGGAATGGATCATGTGTAGTATCCATTAGCGGAAGAGATCGCCCAACCACTTCTCAGCTCGAAACATTGCTTGTCACAAAAGACCACGTAGGGGAAATGGGAAATATTTCAACTGCCTTTGTTATATTTTGCATCCGCTTTAGGCATTCTTCGGTTCTGGTTATCCTACGGGCTGCGAGTAGATACCCTAAGCAGGATTTTTTTATTTTTTATTTCTGTGTGTGATGTGCGTGAGGGGGCTAGTTTGAACGAAGGACTCACAAAGCTACATTCTGCTTCCTCAAACTTCGCCCTGAATGGCCTTTGTCACGCACTGTGGCTTCCCTGGGGCTTCCCACTCCCAATCCCAGACCGAAAAAAAAAACGGACTTTCCAAACAAACTATACATAGAAAGAGATTGACCTCGTTTCCTACAGCTCCGCAAAATATATTTTTTTTCCGTTCGAAAAAAAAAGTTAATTGTCTTTTTATCATTTAATAAAAAAAAGGCGTGTGCCGGGGGGGGGGGGGGGGGGCCGTGGAAAAATTGTAACGGTTACAAGTAATTTTATTACTTCAAAAAGTAATCAGATTATTCTTTGTGATTACTGCCCAATAAAAATAATCAACTGATTGCAAAATTACTCCAAAAAGTAATCGATTACAAGTAATTTGATTACTTGTAATGCGTACGGTACAATGGTGGATACACATAAATAAATAAATAGAAAACATTCTCGAAGGCGCACATGCACAAGATACTACGTGATAAGTGCGGTGCCGCTGCGATCTCCTCAATTGCAGGCGCCGCGCCCTCCCGCGAAGACAAGGGGGCGCCTGAGTAACAACAAAAAGCCGATCTTATTTTTTATACTTATCGGAGCTTAATGGACATGCTAGCTTGGTCATAATCAAGCTACCTCATACCCCTGCTTCATGGGCATTTGAAAGGCCTCGATAAAATGGGCCAACCAGCGCATGCCGCGGGGATCGTGCAAAGTCGGAACGAGCCGATTCGAAGATTCTATAAAGGCCTCCTGCCCGAAGGCCTTCGCAATGCCCGGGCGACCGAGGTATTATTCCGCACCAAACGATCTGTTCTTGAAATCAGAGTATTTTTTTAAGAGAGTCATATACTAAACACTGCACTTAAAAGGGTGGAATTAAAAGTTGGGACGGTAAACAAACACACAAACACACACACACAGAGAACAACATAAAATTAGGAGGATCACGCCATTTCGTAACGGATGTTAATGCTGCTCTCCCTTTCAGGACGCAACTTCGGCACCAGCTCTCCTCTTACCTGTCACGGATCGGAAAGATCGAGAACACCGAGCCGGAGCAAATTTCTGAACTATCGCTGCAGGCATGAACGTTCCCCGTTGGATGAGCATCGTACCGACGTGCGGTCGTGCACCACCAGTGCATGGTGCACTTTAAAGACCCCAGGCTAGCACTGGAACTGCACTGGCTCTCGTCTACAGCGGAGACCCCAGACGCCCACTGTGGCTCTCTGACTTCACGCAGTCTAAACATACGCACAGCACAAAGGCCACTCTAAATTGTAGCTACCAGACTCACGAGGTTCGATCGCCAAACGCGCGCAGCTGCGAGGATCGATATTCTGCTCAGACAAACCGTACGCCCAGTGTGCCAATGCGAATTCAAGCAGGCCCCCCGTGCAGGGGCCTCCCGGTAGAACCAAGCCCCGTCCTCCGGGATCGTGAGACTGACGACAAGTGAACACCGGCGTCGTCAAAAAGGATACAGCCACACTGCGACTAGGCCGTTCTTTTTCGAGGCGCGCCCGCCGCCCCGTCGTCGTTCAGGGGGACAGCAGGGCGGTGTCTGGAGGGAGGGCCCCCTGGTAGGGTTCAAGGACGTCAGGCGGGAGAGAAAAGAAAAGCCGCGCCGGCTTCATCGCGTCACAGACTTGTCGGGCCAGATGGGCGCTGCTTCGAAGAACCAGGCCCGAAGGGAAAGCGCACCAGCGCCAACGAGACGCGAGGGGTGGGCCTTGGGTGGGCCACAGAGAGGGGGCATCCGAGGGACGCGGACGAGACGGATATTTCGTTTCAGGCATGCGGAGAGGGCACCTGCAGTTATCTCGCTAATTGCGACAGCACAGAGAAGATGCACCGACTTTTGTTACGGGCCTGATGTTACTTAATCTCGCCCCCAATCGTTAAAGACGAAAAAGGAAGGAAGGCAGAGAGTATAAGGAGTGTAGAGAGTGCACGAAAGGAGATTTTAATCTGAGCAGTGCGATCTTTATATGTTCGTTTACTGATGATTACCCGCAGCGACTCTGAGACATTATAGCAGGAAGAGGGTCTCGGGGAAACTTTAAGGCTAAAATACAGGTGGATGCGCGTTCTGACCAAGCACAATCCCTTCCGGAGGTCCAACGGGTTTCAGGACCTCAATCGTAAAATTGATATTTTACAAAAAGAGAAAAAATAAAACGCGAATGTGTGAAAATAAATTAAAACAATTACGCGACGTTGAATGCTTAAGCGGTTAGTTCTGCATAGATGAAAGACTGTACATGAATTACATCAACGAATTACTGTTCATGTGGTACGTAATAAGGTTGGGAAACATCCGAAAAACTACGCCTGGCAAGATTCAAGTTTCGAGACCTTGAACGTATAAAAGTCAGCTTATGCAGATGTTATCCCAATACTTTAAGGATATCAAGCAGTCTAGCGGAGAAATGAGCGCGCGAACTCAGGTGTACTCTTAGCGAAGATTCTCGACCTGGCTGCAACCACAAGCGGCTCCGTTAAATTTTCATTTACGATCAAGCACGCAATCCGTTCAAGTAGTCCGACGCGCGGAATGCATGGCCCCAAAACGTACCACGGGGAATAACACGTCCAAATTGCGGAACAAGCACGCGCCGCCGCCGTTATTAAATCATTTCGAAACGTACCGCCAAACGCTTCCCCAGAGTACCATCACGAGCCCGGCAGGGCACCGCTCTAAGCCGCCCTCGTGAGCTTCGCAAAACTGCGTCCGAAACTTTCACAACGCTACATCCTCCCTTTCCTCGCGAAGACCCGCAGCCCGGGCTCGTCTTTTAATTCCCAGCGAACAGCGATCAACAGTCAGCGAGCATCGGAGCTTTACACCAGCTACAAAACACCGACCGAGTGTACACCCACAGCAACGGCCCCCGCAATCCCGGACGGTCTTGAAACCAGCAGGCCGAGAGAGCCCGCATCCACAATCGCGGCTACACCCCCTTTCCCCCTAAACTGACAGTGCGGAGAGGAGTTGCGCGCTCCACGGACAAATCAACCGCCTCTCCTTCATCACCGGACCCCGCTCTCTGCCCCTGGGTATGAGGCGTGATCACCTGACGAATTATAGACGCACGACTGGTCTAAACGAGCACGTAGCTTCCACCGCACTGTCAGCTTAGGGGGCGAACGGAGCATAAGGGCAGCTGCGGTCGTTCCAGAAGCGAGCAGTGCTCTACGGGGTCCCCGTTTATCGCTACTTCCAGGCTTAACTACCGCGCTCTCCGAGAGCCATGCCGGACGAGTCAGCCAGACGCCGCGCAGTCCCACGTTAAGAGCAGGGGAGGTATACTGTACGCTTAATCTCGCGATGGACTGCAGATGACGCTACAAGCCATCAGAGCCAATCCAATGCCCTGTGAGTGTCACGTGACTTTGGGAAGGGCGCAGCGATTTGTGGAGGCGCGAAGTCACGTCATACGTTTAGGATAGCTCGTGGCGTTCGATGCGGTCCATCGTAACGTCAAACGGAGCAGATAGTGGGGCTATGTCGAATCTACGGATCTGCCGAGGCAGAGCGGCGCTCGCACGGCCACTTCTCCACCACGCGCGTCTGCCTCAGCACAGCGAGGCCGTGGACAAAAATGGCGGAGATTGGGAGATGCGCCCCACTCACTCCATGGATGGGGCAATTAATGAGGCTGAATGGGGACCAACGGAACTGACTCGCGGCTGGAGTAAAGAGAGCGGTGCCCTCGGAGGAATGCAGGATTAATCTGGAGCCGATGGGGACTCTACATAACGAGCTCAGAGGGAGCCCGTCGTTAACTGTACTAAAAATTCTGAAAAAAGGCATTAAAATTTTTAAAAATTAGCCTTTTGCAAAATTTTGCAGATTAAATATCACTTCGTCAAGCTTCATTCTACCCAGGTTCTCCCGTAAATCAATAAACGTTCATAAATTGACCTCTTTTGGTGGGTGAAAACATATTTGCAGCGCGGCAATCTATCACTAGATTTGATTTTCTCACGGTTAAACTGAAATTACGTTTTGACTCTGCCTCGGGTATACACGGTTTGTGTTACATCCTACCTGCTGAATGTAACTCAGCGGCAACACAAGTTTCGTTGTCTTCGTTTCCGTATTGTAGATTGGGCGTACTGGCACAGGCCGGGCCATTCGGGACACTGCGACCCAGACCAAGAGCCGGAATCACCTGCGCACTCACGCCATTGGCAGTCGGCCTCCTAGTTCCCTCCCACATACAATTTAAAAAAGAAAATGTTTCAGTTACACAGGGAACATGAAAAATGCTTGCTAAAGACCTCACCTTTCTAGTTTGATAACCGGAAGAGGGGAGAAATTAGTCGGAGGAGGGCATAGTCATTCTGTTTCGTTGACAGACTTGGTCAGACAAGCGAAACTCAAAAGAGGAAACCGGCTGTTAATAAACAATCCCAACATAACAGCAGCAACGTTGGAGATTTTGGCACATTGCCCAGACAAGTACCGCGTGGACGTACGTTCCTTTGACTGAAAGAAAAAAAGAAAAAAAAAACATTGCCGTTTTGGTGTTGTAAAAAAAAGAAAAAAAAATTTCGCGTTAAAAGTCAATTTTGAAAGAAGGGAGAACCCGGAACACGGATTTATAAACTTCGCGAATGCGTGAACATGGGTTTGCACTCGACGTTCGGCGGGTCGGTGTCGCAACAAAGTCGTCTCTCCATCGAAGCCGCCGCTCGATGGATGAGAGAAATCAAGGTTTCGTTGGCTACAGCCATTGTTCAGAAGTGTGGGATGCGCACCATTATTTGGAACATCCGACGGCTTGTGCGCACTCAAGCAATTCGATCGAGGCCCGCAGCAACGTTTAAGAAAGGAGATTCCGAACCACTCATCAAAAACTTTAAAGGCCGACGTACAACCTCGGTTTTCTGCAGGGAAGATTATACTCTTAGCGCTACCCTCTCCTAAGCTGCGAGGGGGAGCCAAATTGAGGCAAGGTAAAACGTGGAGAGGATATAGGAAAAGGGGAGGCGGGCAAAAGAGGAAAGCGCGAAGTGCACGCCGGCCTTTAAAAAAAAAGAAAAAAAAGAGAAAAGACCTATACAATGTGCGAGCGTGAAAAAAAAATTATTCATCTTAAATCTACGGATAAATATAGGGAAAAAGAATGTGTAGGCTCTGTTTGATAAGATCATGCACGCGAGTCTGGATGTAATTTCTTTTGTTAGTTTTTTTTTTGATGTTACTCCTCAACATGTGTATGGAACGTAATCAAGAAGAATTTTTGCAAAAAAACATTATTATAAGAGGAAAAAATTTAAGTGCGCCAGAATGGCATATTTATTTTTGAAGTTTTCGTTTCTGTCATTTTTGGTGACACGTACTGCGCAAACTACAAATACCAGAAACCTCAAATATATTGCACTTATAATAAATCCTGGGAACTATTGAGTGTAATATGTACAGCATTGTGGAGGACATATATTTCATGCAAAAACTGCGCAAACATGGCTTCTTTGACGTCTTGTCACTGAATTTCTGAGCCTTTATTTATAAAAATTGAAAAGCTTCAACATTAAACTTTGTGTCATATATTCTTATCAGAACAGTCTTTCGAATGAAACATAAATCACTGCCTTTTCTCGAGGATTGTAGTTTTTATGTCGCTCAAAAGTTGTTCTAAATTACAAAGCTATACAATCTTTTTTTTTTTTAGATAACAGCTCAAAAATTTAGTGACAAAACGTCAAAGGAGCCATGTTTGCGCATTTTTGACGGGAAATATATGACCCCCAGAATGCTGTACATATATAACTCGAAAGTTCCCATGATCCATAAGTGCAAAATATTTTAGTGTTATGATATTTGTAGTTTGCGTAATACGTGTCACCAAACATGACATAAACGAAAACTTCAAAAATCTAACATACCGTTGTTTTGGCACTCTCAACGCTTTTTTTTTACATTATTTTTTTGCAATATTTATTTTACATCTTCACCACATGTTGAGGAGTAGCATACGAAAAAAATTAACAAAAACAAAAAATACGTCCGGACTCGCGTGCATGATCTTATCCGAACAGAGCCTGCAGCGTGTTTTTGAACTGCACCGAGTGTTTATATTCGTGTGTTCTTCCGAGCTCCGGGAGTCCGCTAAATTTAGCAGGCGTGTGACAGTTTTCCGTGACGCTCTATCGTAGTCTTACGCTCATCTCACGAAAGCCCATCTTACAACACAATCTAATGTGTAAAAAAAAAAAATCTTTAGTGCGCACAAATGCAAGTGTGCAGTCATTAACCGGTAAAGGCGGAATCCCAAGGCAAATACGTAACTGCTCGTCCCTCGATCGAACCTTCTGCATGTTTAGGCGACAGTGTCTCACGTAATACCGAGTGTTCGAAACCGCTCGTCTAAAGCCGGGGTCACACTGCTCCCACATCGTACAAAGAGAGTCTGCAAACGCTAGTCACCGCAATATCCGTGGTTCGAATGCCGCCTTCCAAATTTCCTCCTTCAACTCATTGCGAGTCCTTGAACTCGATTCTCTATGCAGACTGTCTTTTGTATGATGTAGAGACCTTTTTAATGCTTACAAAATCACAGTCCAGCGTACGAAAGCACGCGCCATACGCATGA